>JAKWBJ010000170.1:865000-922500 GCA_023159175.1 Wohlfahrtia magnifica | reverse complement strand
TACAACATTAAGTATTGTATTGTATGTGTAGAATTAAAATGTGAGATATACAACATAAACAAATATAATAATTTTATACAACTAATTTTTTAATAACATCTAAAACTGTGTTGTTGTCGCTGTTTTTATTCCAAATACTTTAATTGTTTTATTATTGCAATTATTTTCAAAGTATATCAACACTGTGCATAGGCAGATCATATACCAACAATTTTCACGAACCTAAAACTTTTTTGAATTAACTTTAACTTTATATTTTAAAAAGTAGAAAAAATTTCAAATTTTCCAAACAAAATTAATTGACTATTTGATTTTGGCGGAATACCTATAGTCAATGTTCTGTTCTTTTTAACTTATAGTTAAACGGTCTGTATAGCAAATACTATACATACAATTACTAAAGTATACCGATGATTGGCAATTTAAAGTTAGTTTTTTTTTATAAAAAATAAAATTAATGTTTTATTTCGTTATTTTTATTATTTATTTTTCTTATTTTATATAATAATACTAATAATAATAATAATAATAATAATAATAATAATAATAATAATAATAATAATAATAATAATAATATGTATCGCATGATTTTTTTAGGAAATTTCTTTATGGTAGCTCAGGTGTTTTCGTGTAACATGTTATTGTCAAATATGTTCAGTTTGGTCTATAATTAAACGATGAATCGACATTCAAACGAACAACGCTTGCAGATTATTGAATTTTATTTTCAAAATTCATGCTCAAAATTCATGCTTTTTTATTGGAGAATTGTATTTAGCGATGAAGCTCGTTTCTGGTTGAATGGATTCGTCAACAAGCAAAATTGCTGTATTTGGTGTCAAGAGCAGCCAGAAGCATTGCAAGAACTGCAAATACGTCCCGAAAAATGCACTCTTTGGTATCGATTATGCGCCTTTAGACTAATTTTTGTAGGGCTATGTTAGGGCTCATGTCAATAGGGACAAGCCCGCAGTGGTTGACGCAGTGAAAGCCTATATTGAAGAATTTTTTCGTGAGATACACGCCGATATGTTGGAGAGAGTGAGGCAACATTAGACCCAGACTATGAACTCTTTGAGGCGTAGCCGCGGTCAACAGTTACATGAAATCGTCTTTAAACATTGAGTTATATGGATCGTTCTATCGACTAAATAAAGATTTCATATATTTCTCAAAATTTTATGTTTTATATTCAAATCCGAAATCTCTTGCAAAATCACACAATAAGTTTAAAGACTCTTTTTTATTTATTACATTTTAATAACTGTGCGTTTATGAAGTATTAACCAAGCGCAACATTTTTTTGTCGATATTCTCAGCAAAAGTACTTAAGCATTAAATGAGATAGTAGCGTAGCGTAGGTAATTCGAGAGAATATTTTTATATTCTAAAAAGACAAGAGGAAGAAGTAAAGAAGATGGTATTGGGGAAACGTCGAATTACCATTCGCTTTTCGTAACATGTAGTTTTTCAGATATTTTAAGACATGACACGAATATTTTATGCTTGCTCCGAAACTGTTTAATTCTGTTTAGGAAAGCTATAGTTCAAAGATTTCGGAAGAGCCACAACAGAGAAAGGAATGCTAAATCGGATCAAATTAGAGTTTTAAGTGCGTTCTTACCACAAAATGATGCGATTAGTAAGAAGTACTAACTAGAAATGATGTGTCATATACCTAAGCTTGTTATGACTTTATTTAAAAAAGGAGGACTAACAAAAAAAAAAAAAACGCCGGACATTTTCTTAAAAGAGTAGGACACTGAAAATTATACTAAGCTAGAGTAACCCTTCCCGCCTTGCTGGGAGGCTTTGTGTTGTATACCTATAAAATGTATTTCTTACCGTTCTCAAAATATACAAAAGTTAATAGCTAAAAATGTATAGAAAATGCCATAGCCACTTATACAATTCCTCCCACTTTTTGACTGATGATTTGTATTAACTACCGAGTCATTTGGAAGAAATTCAGATATTACCACTGTAAATGTTCTCAGGATATACAAAAATCATCATTTACATTGTATGGGAGGTATCAGCCCGCTCATTACATTTCGGCCATTTTTCAACTGATAATTTGTATTGACTACCAAATCGTTTAGGCTAAGTTCAGTAACTGCTATTCTGACCGTTCACGAGATATATAAAACTAAATATTTACTTTGTATGAGAGGTGCAACTTCGACTTTTCTAATTTCGCCCACTTTTTGAGTGATGATTTATATTGACCACAAAGTTATTTGCACCAAATTCAGAAAATTTATTCACTACTACCTTTATCTAAATATACAAAAATCAATATTTACTTTGTATGGGAGGTGCCACACCCAGTTGTTCAACTTTGATCATATTTCGACTGATGATGTGTATTGACTCCCAAATTATTTAGACCAAATTCAGAGCGTTCACTATTACTGTTTCCAAGATATACAAAAATAAATATGTACTTTGTATGGGAGGTGCCACTCCAATCTATCCTATTCTGCCCACTTTTGTCCTGACAATTTGTATTGACCACAAAGTTACTTGGGCCAAGTTTAGAAACTCTTATTATTACATTTAAAGATATAAACACATAAATAAAAATTCTATATCGACGTGGCACCGTCCAGTTGAAGCTAAACCATCAGTGAAGCTACAAGTTTCCAACGCATATATTGGTTTTTAAATCGGTTTAGTGGTTCTCGAGTTATAAAATGACGAACATAAAACAACTTATTTTTGTACACATATATAGAATGTTAAAAATCTAACATTCATATGAACATGTGTACTAGGGATGTCGGACGGTTATTATTCGACCGGTTTTAACCGGTTTTTTGGTTTTGCCGAATAAGGTTTTCTTAAAATGTTCATTTTTCGAATAGCAAATAAACCGGTTATTTTAACACGAGTAACCGGGAATTTTAAATATGTATAATTTTTATATGTTTTAATATTTTTTATTGCAAATATGCTCGTCGTTTCAGTATTTTTCCAAATTTAATATATAAAGTCTTACTTTTAACCATGACTACCTTGAACGTTTCACAAAGAACGTTAAAGCCATGATAGACATGTACACTTGAGCATGGGCAACAGTTTCTGCAAATGAAAATGGCCAAAAAATATCAGTTACTTCATTTGAGCCAACCGGTACCCTTGACGGAGTTATCAGCATCGAAAGTGACACATCCCTAAGCCAGTCCAGTCCACCCAAGTGCCTAAATCTAAGCTCCCATAGAGCTGGA
Organism: Wohlfahrtia magnifica; assembly: GCA_023159175.1. Lineage (NCBI taxonomy): Eukaryota > Metazoa > Arthropoda > Insecta > Diptera > Sarcophagidae > Wohlfahrtia > Wohlfahrtia magnifica. The sequence continues at coordinate 919,270 of JAKWBJ010000170.1, read as the reverse complement.
CAGGCGCAGAGGTGTTGTTCCGATTCCTCCTCCTTTTTATCCCGACAGCTCCAACAGTAGCCATGCGATCCGGCATGCGGCTCATCATACAGTGCCCGGTAATTATGTTCGAAAAAAACCTGATTAACCCCCTTTCAAACCTAAGACAGATCTAGTTTTTTCCATGGAAAGAAAAAGTGAAAAGATTCTGGATATTCCACAAGTGGTGATATTGGTCCACCTGTGTTCCATCCTGCTCAGTGCCCACTTATTCAACAAAATTGACGACGCACTTGGAGTGGCATGCACGTTCCACTGTACGAGAGACAGAGAGGACCCTATAGTAGTGCACTCATCAGCAATTTCATTCCCTCGGATGCCCGCATGACAGAACCCATATCAATTCGACATGATATCGTTCCAGATGAGCCAGTGAGCATCGGGTAGTCTGATATAGTCACGTGCAGAGCATCTGAGTAAAAACCCGACATTTTACCCGTTTCTGTCTTCGAGCCATCGGTATAGACCGCGATTTTGTCATCTCGAAGAAGATATACTGCTCCGAAAATTCTTACCGAAGTTCAAAGCAGGCATCGCCCAATCTGTCCGACATGTTAAAATCGGTTCGCCCACAAGAGTAGGACATTAGCAAGATTTGGTTTCAACAGGACGGCGCTACGTGCCACACAGCCGAAGCTAAACTCGATATTTTGCGCCCTGTTTTTGAAGATCGCATTATCAGCCGCAGTGCTGATATCGTTTGGCCACCTCGGAGCTGCGATTTGACACCGTTGGACTATTATTTGTGGGGTGCCGTCAAAGATAAGTGTTACGCCAACAAGCCAGAGACAATTGACGCTTTAAAGGAGAATATTCGTGAAACCATTAGTGAAATACAACTGCACACTAATGTGCTTAAAAGTTGGACCGATCGTGTAAGCTACTGCATGGCCAGCCGAGGCAGCCATTTGAATGAAAATATTTTCCATTATTAACCGGAAGGATTGTACTTTCAAATGAAAAAAGAAATTTGAGAAAATATACAGTAGTTTTTTTATAGCATTTTTAAAAAAAAGTTTATTTGGCGGACCCTTTATTTGTAAGCACTTCCTATATCGTTTAAAATTTTACAATTGCACTTGACTAAAAATGGTTAAACGAGTAAACGGTTGTCATACCTTTACGTTAAATTTGAACCGATTTTAAGGTCCTCTGTGTACATAGGAGAGAAATAGATCTTTCGAAGGATAACTATATATATATATATATATATATATATATATATATATATATATATATTTTATTTGAATTTGAGAAATCTGTGTGTATTTCTCAAGGGGTCACCCTTTTTTCTATTTTTTTTCACATTTTTCTCGTTAAGATACTTTTTTCAAACACTATTTTTCATAGTAACCACAAATTTTACGAATTTATTAAAAAAATGTGTTCTCAATATTTCGATATTATATTTTCATTTAATTGTATATAAATATATGATATTGTTTATTGTATCTTTTAACAATAACGGAAACATGATTTTTTTTAAGAACATGTGACATGTGTATGTATGTATTTTGTAAAGAAAGTACACTATCTATATAATTAATAGGCTTACATATTTCTTTGTATCCTTTTTTTTTTTGAATCGGTCCAGTACTTTGGGAGTAACACAACTATAAAATTCTTACTAAGGCATAGAAAGAAAAAAACATTTTGTTTGTGTAGCTACCCATAAAAAACAAAAGAAAATATGTGTGGTGTATGTACTCGTATATTTTTTTATTTATTTGTCATATACAAATAATTTTTTTGGATTTTTTAAAGAAGAAATTTTTTTGGAAAAATTACTTTATATTTTTAGGCTTATCTGAAAAATTTGAAATGAAGTGCATTTAAAACTAATTTTAAATTTTATACACAAATATTATATATTAGATGCTAGAATGCAGCCGATTGTGTAGCCACTACGTCCACTAGTAAAGTATTAAAAGTTAAAGTTTATAATTTTTTGGTAACAAACTAAATTATTAAAAAGTGTTTACCAACTAAAATCAAACAGAGATTGAAAAATGAAAATGTGTGTGTACTTGAAAGTGGGCGTTTGAAATGGGTTGGTCAAGCAATAAATCAAAAATGTAGGACCTTCCCGGTCACAAACTTTTTCAGAGGACAGATACTAGGGAGATTGAACGGTTATTATTCGACCGTGTCTAATCGGTTTCTTGAATTTGCCGAATACCGTTTTTATTAAATATTCATTTTCCGATTATCGAATAAGCCGGTTAGTTTAAATTTGTATAATTTTTGTACGGTTTTATTATTTTTATTGCAAATGTGCTCATAATATAAGTATTTTACTAAGTTTTATATAAAATATCTTATGGCGGTATATATAGCGTATTATATGACAACCTTAAACATCTCATAAAAGATGTCAGAACCATGGCAGAACGAACAAAATATACACACTTGAGCAACGACACCCTTTGTTAAATTTTCTGAAATGAATATTAATTTTTTATGTATGAAGGATGTTGATCAGCTATGCGATTGGGCTTTGGAACTGTTTAATTAAGTATATTCTTGTTAAAAAAGAAATATTTGAAAATTAAAAGATTATAATTGCAATTACATACAAACTACCAGAACGTTTTGAGTTGACAGGTTAATTGGTGAAAAAAGATGTAAACTATTAAATAAAAATTTAAATATTGATATGTACATAATATATACAATTATTTTCCTACAGACAGGCTTCTGAAGTGTGAAATATTTCGAAAGTGATATAAAGAATAAACCTTGATGTAATAAGTGTTCTACAATACCAATCTGTAAAGGCTCTTCGACACCAGGATTTACAAATTACCTTAAATACGTCCATAATATTGCAGCAGAGAAAAGTTGATTCTACTCCAAGTAGTTCAAGACGCCGCCAAACAACACTCTAACAAAATACGCTGTCAAAAATGAATCACTACGTGAAATATTAACACGTTGTGTTGTCGTGAATGGAATTTGAGTTAAGGCCATAAAAAAGCAGATTTTATACTAACATACTTAGTTGCTTAACACTGCAACATTGGACAAAAATGATCAATTTTGAACAAAATTTTATTTTAATAAAAAACCGGTTAACCTGTTATTTGTTTTAAACGAAACCCGGTTTTTTTTAAATCGTAATTTTTCGAATTATTAGAAAACTGGCTTTTGAAAACCCAATATGAAAGTAAATAGACGGTTTTTTATTACAGCACTGCAGATTTCTAATCATTGTTATTTGTTATTGATTATGGCCAAAACAGTACCATTACCATGACTCAACTACCATATTCAAGGGACTTTGCTTCGGGTGTAAAGAAAAAGATTGCTGAATGAGCAAAAGACTGTCTACACTATGAGTAAAAAATAAGCTGATAAAAATTAGATACACTCAAACCTCATTCTATGCGAATTAGTTTTATGCAAATTCAAATCTATGCGGTTTTAAAATTTTTGTTTATTTTTTAAGTCAACCCTCTTACGCTCTTAAGCAAAGTGTGGAAAAATTTCCAATTTGCGATTACATTATTATGGTTGCATCTGCAGAATTAAAGCTATGAAGCTATGATAGCTCATGTGTGGCTAGACGTAAGCCACTGAATACTGCTGTTAACAAAAAAATGAGCAGGTTATGGAACACAATTTCTGGTAACAAGTTCTATTCGCAAACTAGAGGACACATCAAGGTATGGTAAAAGTCAAAGACTGAATACGATTCATTATGAATACTATGTCTATACTTTAGTCCACTACTTTATTTTTTGAGAAACTTGTAAAATTAAACTTATTCTCAAAAATAGCTGTGTATTTTTCATATTTAAAATTATTTTTATTTTATTTAGCAATATTTTGAGTAGACACTCTTCTACTTTTCTTAAGTATTTATAATTTAAATACCAATAATAGTTTAAATCATGTAGGAAAGCCCTAACTGAAATAATTTTAATTTTACAGGAGAAGATAAAAAGTAAGTTTTTTTTTTTTTAATACAAGTTTTAATAAAAATTAAATACAAATTTGGTGTTTAGATCACGCGCTGTTATAAGCAGAACACACGCTTCGTGACTTAGTGCTCTTTGCAAGCAGAAATTTTTGAACTGAGCTACAGCTGCTTGTAAAACCGTACAACATATCACATTGCATCATAGGATCTTGTTTACGTTCCTGGAAGTATTGTGTATTAGATATACATATTTTCCCAAGCCTTTTAAGTATAGATTTAATAACTTTTACTTAAATTGAAAAAAATAATTTTGGATAATTTCGTGTAGTTCTTCAGTTTTATAATTTAGTGCGAAACAAATATACAATAGAGCACAAAGAAAGAACTCAATATAGATATATATGCAATGTATTGAATAACTTTTTCTTATATATATAATTAATAGGCTTAAACATTTCTTTATATCTCTTTTAAGCCCGTTCTACTGCACCGATTTTGAAAATATATTCTACCTTGATCACAAAGTTTCCGGAATAACCCCCGTGTGGTGGTTTTGATTTGACTTTTTTTTTGGTACATCTGTTGTTCACAGTCCCGCAAAATTTTAGCGTCATGGCTTGATATTTGTATTTTCTATATTCGGTTCTACTGGTTCTTCAATTCAATTGAACAGAAAGAAGTAATCAGAGGAATTTGGTGTCTGTTGGACGGCTGTTGTTGGATTTTTTTATTAAAAAGGTTCGAAAATTTCGCACTGTGTAACGGTGCGTTATCATGGTGCAAAATTCCAGCTATCCCATAGAATATGTTCTATTCTAATATCTAAATTATATATAGCCTCTTGGGCTCGACTAAGTAAAATGATTACGGATGTACATACATATGTATGTATATACGTATGTATAAACATATGTATGTATGTAAATAAATAAGTATATATACATATCCTCGTATGTAAAGAAAATATAAAATATTAAAATTTTTTTAGTAAGAAAAAATATTTTAGTTTTAATTTTTTATTTGTCAAACACCAAACTTGCTCTAAGCAAATATACGGGTTGTTTTATTCATGAAAAATAAAAATATTACTCTCTTAAAATGTTTCTCCTTTCTCCTTTTGTGTACGGCAACGCTTTTCGGTTTTTTCGGTTCCCGAGGACGCCCAATGTAGTGTAAAGAAACATCCCTTATAATAAATAAATTTAAAACTAAAAACTGTTAACCAATAGGAATACATGACCAATAGGAATGCATGACGTCACATTTCCAACATGCGCAGAAAGTTTAAATTTTGTTTTCTTGATGGCGTAATCTTTATTATATCATTCTTGGTACAAAAAGTGTATTAGTATGAAATTTATTTATTTTTCGAAGTAATTTTTATTTAATTTTATAATTGATATACTTTTTAAACTTTTCACCATTAAAGTTATTCTTTGTGGTGATAATATAAATTTCGATACTGCAAAGACAAAGACAAGACTCGACGCATACTTGTGTAGCAGGTACCCGTTTTATGTTGTTGCCAAGATAGTACAATGATTTTTTCTTATCCCATTCTCGAATATTTTTCCTACATATTACCACAACCTTTTAAAGAATGTGTTCATGAAATGTTTTCATTTAAATCTAGAGTCATTTGTTGCACGTTTGATCTACTTTTTATTGCATATGTTACATAGGATAACAATATTTGACAGCGCAAAAATCAGGTAAAGATAATTTTTTGTTGTTGGTGTTGTTTTGTGTGGGTTCATATTAAAAGTTATCACAAAAAAATACAAACATGTTAAGAGTTTTTGTTAAATTTCTTAAATGAAAATAATTTAATTTTTTTCTAGTCTTAAAACATTTATTTGGCAAACTATTTGTATGTATATTGATTTCAATTTCATTTTTTTTGTCCCCTTGTAAATTTTCGAATAAAAGAAGAGTATTTCCCTTTTGATTATATTTGGTGTTTAGATTGTGCTCTGGTTACTATATCGTTAAAAATTCTCCATTAACTAGCAGATTCGGGTTTAAAGTTTTTAGAAATAGCGAACCCGAAATCGTTTGTGTTCGACTTCGGTTTCAGTCCATGCTGTAATATATAAATAACATTTTGGCTAAATTTCACTTTTGCAGGCAGAAGCAGTAATGACCAAACTGGCTTTACATAGAACTATAGAACTGTTACCCTCCTATGGATTTTTCATTTATCGTTGATGGTATATACGTATGCAAAGGTACGGTCACATTTGGCAAACATTTGATGAAAAAGACGTAACCACTATTATATAAAAAGAGTATAATATTTTATGTGGTCATTCTAATAGATATGAGATTATACTTTACATTGTGAACATTTCAAAATCGGTTATATATAATTATAGAATTTAACATTTCTACATCGGGCTTTAAGTTGATTTTTAAACTAAATGATATATAGTTGTGTAACGTCCTTTTATTAATTACTTTATATTATTATATTATTTTATTATTTCGTTTTAATGTATACATTTTATATAATTCTTTATATGTTGACTTTTATCTTTAATTTGAACTAATGACTCTTATTATTGTTACTTGACTTAAGTAATTTCCTACCCCTCGAGAGTTAAAAAGTTACATTTAATTACAACACCGAATTATCTATTTTGTGAAATGTGGTAGAGAAAGAAGAGAATAAGAACCCTTTTGTATTAGATTTTGTTAACGAACATTCATTCGGTGATCAACATTCAATAAATAAAGACCTACAAAAATTATGTCGGCTACTTTATTCCAAATATATAATAAAATAATAAAAAACTTGAAGCGAAAGTAGACTAATTGGGCCCTTGTTGGTCAGTTTCCAAATAAAACAATTAATATAAAATTGTGAACACCATTAGACAGTATTGGCTGCTGTTGTCCCTTTTTTAAAATTACCCAAAATAGTAATAATAAAGCAAATTATTTGCTAAAATCATTGAGGGATCACCCAGCCGAGTAATCTCTCTCTACAGTTGTTAATTAAACTTTTAAATGTACTCACATTACAAATATATAATTGGTGACGAGAATAAATCAGAAAATTTAAAGTTGTTGATTAAAAGATATTTATTTTATTTATTATTATAAACAAATTTCGTTTATAATTCAACAACTTACAAAAACGTGCAAAACAATAGAAAAAGAAAATGCCCACCAACCCACCAAATCGGTCAACACAATTTACTGTATAACAGACTGTTAATGTACTAGAATTTTCTCAAAGACCAAGAACCTTGGAAATTTTGGAAAGAAAAACTGGACATACATTTTTGTGAAATTAATTGTAAATTTGACAACACTAGGAAGTCCATACTATTAAAGTCGATTGAAGCTGCCGCATACAAAGTGTTACAGAATAAAGTAATAATAATAAAGACGTATAAAGATTTGTGTAATATTTTGGACACTCACTATACGCTTCCCACAGCAATATTTCGTGATCGTAAGCTATTTAATTCTTCGTAAAAAAGTGAAGATGCATCAGTTGCGCATTGGTATGCAAGAGTTAAAATTTTAGCTCTCTAAAATCTAAATTTGGAAGTTATTTGGAAGCATTCGTTTTAAATCAATATGTTGCGTGCTTGACAAATTACTTTTATGAGAGACTTTGCGAAGAAGACGGAATCTTGACTATTGAAACTGCATTAAAAAGGCGCTTATCCTGGAAATAAATATTAACGGTGTCGTAGATTCCAGTATAAATTTCGTAAAAAAATCTCGTGGTAGAGAAAAGGAAAAAAAGGTCTCTGTACCAACAACGGCGGTAGTAACAATGACGTGGGCAAAATGCAGTAGAGTCTATGTTCTCATTGTTCCACAGTCCTCAAAACTTCAAATTTAAGACAAGCAAATGACACTATGTGGTAAAATTGGGCTTCTAGCTTCGATTGGCAGAAATAAAAAAGGTATGAATTATATATCGACTATTACATGTAATGATGAGGATGATCATTTTTTTAATTATTCTATTTTTAGTTTGTTTGACAAATTTTCTGCCCAAACAGGCTTAGGTTCGCTATTTATAAAAACTTTGAACCCGAACTCACTGAACCCATGTAAGAAGTGGTTAAAGGGTTCAGATTCGCAAATGGTTAATAAACAAAAATATAAAAAACAAAGAAATATAAAACACCAAGGATTTTCAACGAAAAAGTAACCAGAGAACAAACACTAAAGACAGTAAAAATGGGAAAGGGGAAAGGGGCAGAAAGTCTTCGAATGTAAATATCAACGATTCGATTTGTAGCTTATTAAAAAAAAAAGGAAATTGCAATCAATATACATACATACAAATAAATGTTTGCAAAGTAGAGAAAAAATAAAATTATAATTTCATTTGAGAATTCCAACCACAAACTTTTAGTGTATTTGTTTTTTTTTTTGCACATACATTTGCCTAGAGGCGCAAAACAATCGATAGTGCTATTGATAATTTTGTTCTTGACTGACCATCGATAGTTTTTTTCACTATCGATACTATTGGGAAATTCTAAGAGTAAATACGGGGGCCACTAAATGTAATCTAAATCACACTTGGAAAAACTTGTTCAACGCAGGTTATTAGCCGTATGTAAAATTTTATAGTTACATATGTACCAATAAATATAAAGTTAATCGTACTTGCTTTATGTAAAGTAAAAGCTTTTATTTATTATACAGGGTGTCAGCCCGGAAGGTATACTACTTTATTTGTTTATAATTTTTGATTATATGAAAGAGAATGGATTTTATATTGATAAATGTTTTTTTTTTTCTTAATGTGCAATTATGTATGTAATACAATATCAGATAAATTCCCGCCTCTGTTAGCCTTACAAATGCGAGGCCTTTTGAGCACATTTGTCATTACTTTCTCACACAATTCACGCCGTATTTAATTAATTTTATCACGAATATTTTGTTGCTCCAGCGTTTCTGGTTTGTTTGCATAAACCTTGCTTTTCAGATATCCCCACAAAAAGAGGTCCGGAGCAGTCGAATCAGGCGACCGTGGAGGCTAATCAGCATCACCATTCCTTGAAATAATTTGTTCTGGAAAGAGGTCTCGCAGTAATTCCACTGTAATCCTAGCTGTATGCGATGTGGCACCGTCTTGTTGAAAGCACATGTTTGTCAAGCCCAAAGCATGTAGTTGTGGCGTTAAAAAGTTTTCAAAGAAGTAAGGCCAATGATTCCTCCTGACCAAACTGCACACCAGACTATCACTTTTAATGGTTGTAAAGGTGACTGATGAATAATTTGAGGGTTTTTCATTGCCCAGAGCCGACTATTCTGTTTATTCATATAACCATTCAAATGAAAATATGCCTCGTCACTCATTATGATTTTACTATGAAAATCGATGATTGATTTTGATAAAATATTTTAACGATTAAAACACGTTGGCTTACAGAATATTTTTCCATAATAAATTTGCCACGTCTCTACTTCACGACTGCCAAATATGAACTGTCAAGACTAATGTTTACCAAAATGGCGGTAAAACAAAGTAGTATATTGATAAGCTTTTATTTATTATCAAAAATGATTGGGTAACTAAATATTTTAAATACCTATCTTCTAATCTCATGTACCATTTGAATAAATTAATTTTGTTTGTTTATGTTTTGTTTTGTTTTCTTTTCTTTTCTTTATTTTTGTTATGATCTCTTTAGAATTATAAGTTTTGTTGTTTTTTAAGTTTCGTAATTTAATGTTTTGTTTATTATGTTTTAATTTGCATTTTGCGTTTGATACTACTTCATTAATATTTAATATATTATCCCAAATTAGCTTTGTTTGGTTTTTATGTTTAAATATTGTATTTATTTAAACAAAACATAACAAAAAAAAAATGAATTAAATTAATTTTCTGTTTTTGTTTTGCTCGTTTTATGGAAATAAAATTTGTGTTGTAGGAGTCGTTAATCGTCTTCTGTTAAAATTGAATTTAAAAATATAACACAAATAACTATAAGACTTATTAAATAAGCCTTAAATCGAAATGTTAATTACCACATATATTTATTATTATTTCTTCCCTTTTATTTAAATTCTAATATTGTTCCCACAAGTAGCACTTAAAGGAATCCGATAGTTTCGTTAATTTTTTTGCAAACTATCGAATGGGCCGACTATTGATAGTTTTGCAGCTTTACATATGCTTTACCTAATTTTTGCGCTGGCAAATAAATGTTTTCAAAAATAAGAAAATATTGAAATTTTTTTGAATAAGAGTTTGTTATGAAAAAAAATTTGCTTTTCTTGTTAATTTTATCGTATGTAAAAGACGTCACATAGCATTCAGCACTTAAAGGAATCCGATAGTTTCGTTAATTTTTTTGCAAACTATCGAATGGGCCGACTATTGATAGTTTTGCAGCTTTACATATGCTTTACCTAATTTTTGCGCTGGCAAATAAATGTTTTCAAAAATAAGAAAATATTGAAATTTTTTTGAATAAGAGTTTGTTATGAAAAAAAATTTGCTTTTCTTGTTAATTTTATCGTATGTAAAAGACGTCACATAGCATTCAGCAATAAAAAATTAGGTAGGCGTGCAAAAAATGACTCTATATATTTAAATAAAAACACACATTCTTCAAAAGGTTGTGATAATACGTATGAAAAAAATTCAAACTTGAAAAAAAAAATATCATTGTATTATTTTGGGCGCAAAACTGTCTTTTCAGCCTTGAAATATATTTTATCTACACAAAGAAGAAAGTTTAAACAGTATATCAATGATAATATTAAACCAAAATTACTTCGAAAAATAAATAAATTTCATAAAAGAACCCAAACTGAATCCTGGACCGAACCAGAACATAAGCTTTTCATTTTGAATAGCCCGAATCCGAACCTGAACCCTTTTTTTCCGGATTTTCAGGGCCTGGTGTAAACAAATCTATTGTTGTACTAGTTCCTGATTCCAAAAGTCCTCCGATTCTTGGTAGTTCATTTCTGAGAGTATTCGGTTTCGAGTTAGTGCAAGATAAGAAATTAAAATTTGGAGACCAGTTAAAATATAAGTTTGCTAATGTTTTTAATAACCAGCTTGGTGAATATTAAATAAACAAAATATTGTTATAAATTACCGATGGTGCAAAAACAGTATTTTTTAAGGCTAGGCCTTTAACACTAGCATGGAAAAAGAGAGTAGAGAAGAAACTTAGTGAATTAAAAACATATAATGCACTTAAACCTCTTGACAATTCCGAACGGGGAACTCCATTAGTTCCAATTTTGAAGTTAAACGGTTTAGATTACAAGGTAACCATAAACCAATTTTGAGTTGATTTTGAAAGAAAGCTATGTAGAATTTGTTAAGAGATTACTGTACGTTGTTGTACAGGGTGAGCAACTTAAAGGTTTAAATTTAAAAATGCAATGAAACAAAATCGGTTTAAAATTTTGCCAAATTTATTTTTTTGGTGTGAAGTACGAGTACAATTGTTCCGGTTAGAAATAAAATAGTATTTCATGCATATGGTTGCCGCGGCTACCATCACAGTACCCTATTCGATCGGACCAATTTTCGAGAACTTTTTCGAATGACCCCATATCTCGGCAATGGCAACACGAATGTCGGCATTCGAATGCTCAATTGTCTCTGTTTTGTCGACTTAACACTTGTCTTTAACGGCGCCACACAGAAATTAGTCAAACGGTGTCAAATCGCAGCTTCTTGGCGCCGAACTGACATCACCATTTCGGCTAATTAAGCGGCCAACAAACGTTTGACGAAATAAATCGATTGTGGCATGAGATGTGTGGCAAGTTGAACCATCCTGTTGAAACCATCATCGTTCACATCAATACCATGAAGAGTGGACACAAAAAAATCGGTTATCATAGAGCGGTAGGTGTCTTCATTGACCATAATGGTTGCGAAATATGAAATATGGGCTAATGATGACTCCGCTCCACAAGCCGCACCAAAAAGCCACGCACGAGCTTTATCCGAAAAGATGCTTTTTGCATTTTTTTTATTTTATTTTTATTTTTATTTTTTGATTTTTTGCAATTTCCGACCAATTGTCTTTGTCTTGGAAATAAATTTTCAGTAAATCCCAACGTTGCTCAAGCGTAAATCAATTCCTTTCGTTCAGTGGCGATAATGTAATGAATTTTGTGACAGAATAGAATGACATAAATATTGCCAGATTTGAAATAAAATTTAAACTGTTAAATTGCCCACCCTATATCTCAAGACCACAATAATGCCACAATAAATTTTGTATCCGAAATAAATAAAATATCACATGTAAATTTGATTGAATCTGAATATAGTTTAAGTTTAAGTTTTAAAGACAGTAATCATGAAACAAAAGGAGATCCTATTTTGTGTAAAGTGAGAGGATTTTGCACCCTGTCGTGAGAGATAGGAATGAGTTATTTAATTCCTTGTGTGACTAGTTGCTCAGTACGGAGTCTTAGAGGATTCTTTTCTTGACATAGGTTAGTAGATACTCATGTTAGCAACAATGGCCGGCAGTTTAATTTTCATGATTTTCAAGAGTTTTTGTGTATTAATGACATTAAACACTTTTTAACTGCCCTGGTCACCTTGTTACGTCTTTGTAAAGACGTCCAAAAAATGTATTATTGCCAATTTAAAAGATTTTAAGAATAACCAAACAATTTTGATCAAATAATATTTAGATTTTTAACAGATTATCGTAATATAGTGCATTTCACAACAGGAGAATTACCAGCAAAAATATTCTTTAGCAGAACATTAAAAACTCGATTTAGCAATCTTAAGCCGCCAACTATAAAGGAAAAAATTTTGCAATCACAAAATAAAAATATAACTCACCATAATGGTAGTCAGAACAACGCACATTGCGTCGATACCATAGAGCGAATGGACAAAAATAAAAAGGAGTCGTCGTAATTAAAGAAATTTCATGCAGACATTTACTAGGACCAAACATAGATATATGCGAAATTTTGAAAATAGAACAAAATATACGCCCACCGCTCACATATATTAAAAAAAAAAAACTTAAGATAATTTTTTATAATTCCATCCATAACGTATAGATATATGATTATAGTTATGGTTAATAGCTCTCTTAATGTGAGTATATTAATTAAACTAAAACTGTATATAAGCCAGTTGGACACAAGCAACAATAAAAGAACAGCTTTGTCGTCGTTCATATTGCTGTGTTTTAGATCATAACAATAATGAAATAACACGTCACTTAGGCCAAATAAGAAATTAACAAACACTACAAGAACATCAGCAGCAACAAAAGTCTCAAAAAAATGATGCTGAAGTACAAGAAGAGTTAATCAGAGTCCTATCTGTGAGAGAAACGGAGGCAGAAATTAATGAGCCGCAAACTAGAAGAGAACTCAGACTACATATTGGAGGTAAAGTTGTTGAAAAGAAAAATTAATTTTAAGTAATGAAATATAAAAATTATTATGTGAAATATTTGTCAAATATTGTATAACAATTTTTTCTTCATTTGTAATTACTTTAGTTAAAAAGCTTAAGAAGAGGCATGAAGAGTGTAACATATTTTTACATGGTCACTCATATATTACATTACAGTTTTCATTGTTAATATTTCAAAACCCGTTGTATATTATTACAGAATTTTTTATGTGTACATCTAGCTTTAAGTTGATTATTAAAATAAATTAAACACAATTATAAATTGAACTTGTACATGTACAATACATTACAATTAAAAATATGTAAATACTCTTTAGTATTCATCATTATTTATTTTTAAAAATTTTTTAAAAGATGTTGACCTAAAAGGAAATGTTTCCATAAAATTTTTCTATACAATAGTGGTTACGTTTCTTTCGTCAAATATTTCCCAAATGTAACCGTGGCATTATACATATTCTCCTCCTCCACCCATGCACAGTAATGAATTTTCAACATTTAATCCAATAATGAAAATTTATTTAAAAAAATTTATTTTGATTGTGACAACAAAATATGTAATAGAGTTTTTATTGATTATTCATTGAAGTATAAATTTTGATTAGTGTTTTTGTATATTAACTACTACTAACAAATATTTACGAGTAAGAGTAAATTATGTAAAATTTAAAGATAAACATATTTGAGAAACAAATTAAATTAAATATTATGAATGAATGAATTTTTGTTTGTTTTAAGTTGTGAAAGGTCATAACGCTTATGTGAAAATGTAAATGATGGTCAAAAACAAAAGTCCTTTAGAAAATAAATAATTTAAATTGTCAAAGGAAAATAACTTACCCCAGGTTTGATCATCATCTGAACAGGTATTATAGATTGTGAAACATTATCATCACCAGTTTGAGAAGTATTAGCGGCTGCATCATCTGCACCAATGCTTGGATCTTGAAAAACTGATATTAAGGCTGCTGCACTTGGTGCACTTGTTGTTACTGCACTTGTAGCCAGGGTAACAGCGGCTGATGATAATTGTAGTATATGTAGCTGTTGTTCTTGTTGTTGATGCTGCTGTTGCTTCGCTTGTTGCTCACGTTTATAACTCTCCATGGCCATCATAGACGTTTGACGTGCATTGGGATTTTCAAAAGAGTATGGTGGGACGGCATCATTATGGTCAGGTACAGATGCTGAACGATGCTATTTATTATAACGTAAAGCAAAAACAAAAAAGTATAGGTTAATGAGATCATTAAAAAAACATCCTCGTACAACATCTTCATAGTTCGACCGATATTATTATGTTTGCGACTATTGAATGCATGTAATGTTTATAGTTCAAGAAAAAAGATGCAGCAAAACCGTTGACAAAGACAAGACAAAGATGGGCAGGAAGAAAAACAGAGAAATATATACCAGTCATAATTAATAAATTGCATACTTACGTGTAGAACATTTGAGTTTCTTAGATTGGAGACATGATCATAGTTCTTATAGCAACCAATTCCTGTTGTAGCTGGATTTCTTCCACTAGTCGAATCGCCCTCCGTACTGTTTCCATCAGTCTGTGAAAGATTGTGCCCTGTGGGTGACGATCGTCGTAGGGCTTTTGTTAAACGGTGCCAATTTTTTATGGATCTATTGCGACTTTCGCGCTTTTCTATTGTATTAGTTTTATCGTAATTTCATATGTACGTATATATGGATTTATGTATGAATTTTTTGGTGTGTTCGTATTTGTATAGATGAATGGTGGTGATTTTATGTTTGTGTTTATTGATTATGAAATTTTTTGGTTATTCAATGATTATAGTTTGTTTAAATTCATGCAGATTTATTCATAATTATGTTTAATTAAAATTGTAATTGATTGTTTTTTTTTTCATTAATTGTTTAACATGGCGTTAATGATTTTAATAATCATACCATTCATTCATTCGTTTATGGAATTAAAAAAATTCATTCAATTTATTGTATTATCATATTATTTGAAGTGTAAGGATGTTAAGAATTTAGTTTTGTAGCAGAATTTATGTCGAAATAATTTATAAATGTTTCATTTGTAGTTGTTTATGCATTAAATTAATATTTTTGTAATTTTTATTTAATTTTATAGTATTTACATGTTTCAGTTTCAATTTCAAATTTGGTCACGTATCAAAGCCATTTTGTTTTTGAGATTGTTTGTTCGTTTGTTGGTTGTTTAACACATTTTCAATTGATTGATTAATTATGTATTATTTTATTTACAGAATGGAATTCATTAGTTGATGGCCAGGATCAAGTCAAGAAAATATTTTGTGTTTTTTATGTTTGTTGTTGGTTTTTGGAGGAAAAAAAAGAAAAGGAAATTTTGTATGAATTCCATTTGATGGTTTTAATTTAAAATAGAATTTTTGAATATTTTTTATGATTTTAAAAAACGTAGAACACAACAAACTTACAACAATTAACAACAATGTAGAGGGTATTTAATATTTAGTAGTTACGGTATTAGGTTGTAATACTTTATATCTGTTTAATTTACTTATAGAATTTAGTAGTAGCACAAATATTAGTAACAGTTGTGATGGGTAATTATATTGGTTACGATTAGATGAGAAAAATAAAAGTTTTTAATTTATTAGAACACTTGATAATGAGTAAAACGTCTAATTTGTATTAAACGATTAAAATACATTAACAACAATACAAATACAAAAAAGCCTTTAAAAAAACTATATGTAATATAATGATTTTGAAGCGCTGAATTCAAATCCGTTTTCAGTCTTTTTCCATCGGGCTCAACTTTTTTTTATTGGCGTGGCAAATTTTTCGTCCAATATATGGTAGTTACGAGTATGTCATAACTTGAAAACAACATGAAGAATTTTAATCCAAGTACCACCAAATGTTTATAAACAAAATTTCCTATAAATGACCTGAATCAAATTTTTTTTGGTATTTTCAACAGTTTCGGAGTTATTCACAACTTAGTTGGGAAAAAAATAATTTTCGCGAAAAATTAGAGCAAACGGATTTGAATTCAGCGCATGAAAATCATTACATTCCATAAAGTTCTATTTAGAGGCCAGAAAATTGTGTATTTTTTGTAGACCAGTCTTATTTGGTAGTAATAGTATATATGTTTATATAATTAATTAAAAATAATTAATTATATTTAATAATACACACAAATTTATACACAAATATTATATTAAAATTTAGTGAAAAGATTATTTTCCTTTAATAAAGGAAGGAGATTTTAGAAAAGAAAACTTATTTAAAAACGTGTTTTACGTACGTATAAAAATTTAAATTTAAAATAATTAAGAAAGTCGGAAGTTTCACTGTACCATAATGATTATTTTCTTAAATTTTGAATGCTGATTTTTATATAAATACACTAACATATATATACATACATAAGGCATACAACTTGATGATGCTTTGAAGCAGTTTATGATTAAATTGATTATAGTCCATGTTGTAGAAAACGCAGCGTTTTCAAATCGCTTATGGTTTGAAAAACGCAAAACGCATTTCAGCGTGTTCTGAAAACCACTCGATTTACGGGAGTTTTGTTTTTTCGAAGTTGTGTTAGAACAATTAAAACATACATATGTTTTAGCATAACAAAACATAAACAAACAAATAATTTTAAATTGAAATGCCTACAGAATTCTTACCCAATATATTGGTTTAAAAGAATCGTTTGTCGGAACATCTGTTTGGCGTTCTCAAAACGAAAACTCGAATTTTAAGCGACTTGCGTTTTTCAGAGCTCGTTTGTATGTTATATCTCAGTGGGTCATAAATAGAATAAAGACTAGAAACTAAATAAGCTCGCACCCTCATGATAGAAATTATGGGTATAACTGCTATATACGTTAAACTTTAAAATGGTTATGTCATCAAGCAAAATTCAAAATCAAGATAGTGAAAAGAGATACGGCGACATAATTGGTCCATATTTCTTTCGAAATAAGGTAGGATTTGTCATTACAGTGAATGGAGTTCGTTACCGAAATATGCGTCCACAGTGGAAACTTCAGATGGATATGCTAGACTAGACGATTGGCACTACTTCCTAACCACTGTGGCGTTTGGTCATAATAAAAGTTTATCTGGGGCTTCAACCAAAAATCCCGATTCCAAAGTCATATGCTATCGGCCAGTCGGCGGTCCGTCTTAAATGACCTAATTAATGAAACCAAAGCAAGTGAAGCCAGGAATCATTGCCAAATGTTGACGCCCTTTGGCTTTAAATCAAGGACCAGATTCAGAACTTTGAACATCTTCTAGAACCCTAAAGATTATTCCGGATATTGCAGGTCGTAGAATACAACCTTTGTTTTTTAGTCTGTGTGAGACAAGATGTCCCGCTAATCGATTCATATTCTTATATTCATTCGCTTGCGCACCCGTGTTCGCAATATACATTGCGATTGATGCATGTCAAGCCAATGTTCCACTGCAATTTCTGACTTCGAGGAAAAGGAAGCCTTAAAAACTTTACAGGAGGGAACAACAAATAACGTGATTAGTGGGGACAACATTGTTACTGGTGATTTCAGCGCAGTATGGGATCTTATGGTTTTGGACAAATGAACGTGAACGGAGAACTTTCCGCTGTAATTTGTGCGGTGAACGGAGTTACTATCAGCAGCACTATTCCCCCACAGGGATCCAGTAAAAGTGACATTGATGACCGGAGAACATAAGCCCAAATTGACCACATTGCGATAAGCAGACAATGGCGAAGGTAATTAATGAATGTACGAAATGGACGTGGTGCAGATAGAGTTTCAGATCACAATTACCTTGTAGGGGAAAAACGGCTAAAAATATCTGCAACCTGACCGCGAAGAACAACGTATTTGTCAACGCTGCCAGGACAAGAAAATCAAATCAGCAGGCACAGTACACTTATTTGGACTGACTGGTCAAATGTTGTGCATGGCGGGACAGTCGCGCTTAGTTAGGAGGATGGCTTCTGAAGCCTAAGCTGCTGCTGATACACACAGGAGTAGGGACCGTTATGAAAATGGAGAACAAATTGCCCGTATAACGGTATGTACGCTAAAGGATTTGGTAGAGTGGCCACTTCGTCGATGGAGCGGAAGCTGGCGATAGAGTCCGACTACTCCACAACCAACAATTGCTTGGCGATGCCATTGCGATAGAGATATCCGGCGAGGACCGAATAAATCGGCTATTTGTATCGAAATCTTGAGGAGAAAGTGGGGCTTGATCGGCCTTGTTTTTGGGAAAACTACAGGACGACATATCCAGAATAGCAGAATAAGAGTCTATACTTGAAAAATGTTACTGAAATCCTTAATTCACAGAATCAAGACAACTTGGTCCAAAGTAAAACTGAAGGCGCAAAGAAGCTTATAACAGAGGAGCTTTGTTACGGTCCTCTTCGCCAAATTGGAATATGAATCAATTACCACCTTGATCAAAAAGAATAACCCTCGTAAGACAGTTTTTTTTTTTTGTTAAGTTGGTACATCTGTTGTTGATATTTCCGCTAAGTCTGTTTATCATAGCTTGACACTTGCAAAAGCAGCATAGCCAAGAGTACATCTATAGCTATGTGTGTTGGTGATCTTTTATAATTTTAGAAATGGATTCAAATTTACCACAACGAACTTGTATATTGTAATTTTGCGTAAAATACGAATTTAATGGTGCGCGAACGTTGGAAATGTTGAAAAGTGTTTCAGCAACGATTCTCTAAAAAACGGCCGTTTACCAGTGTCACGAGAAGTTCAAAAGTGGTCGTGAGTCAATCGGAAATGATGAAAGCTGTAGCAGACCATCGACATCTTCCGTATTTCAATGCGTCTGGAAAGTATTTAAACCTTTCATTATAATTAACCTATTAGTGGACACGAGCTCCCCGTGGAAAATTTTATTGAAATTTAGTAGATATGTTTTGTATTAACTATATCCTATAACTAAAATTTTGCACCGTCTACACTGTGTGGCTCGCCTGGTCCAGCCCAGAACCGAGTGTAATACTGCACTTTGAATTTTCAAACTATATATACATTTTTGAAATCTTCCTCACTATATTTTAATTTGTTAAAACTTTATTTTGTAAGCTTACCAAAAACGTAGAATACTTCCCACATTTCCTCCACGTTAAGAAAATATTCAGTTCTTACCTATGATAAAAACAGACTGCCTTTAATAAGTTGTATGAAGCTACGGTTAGATTTGTCAAATATATGACGAAAAAACGTTACCACTATTTTATTTTTCTTTTATTATTTATTTTTAATAATTTAAGCATTTAAAAAAAGGTTTTTTTTGGTGCTATTGTGTTATTTGTTTTGAAGTAATTTTTTAAGAAACGCTGACATAGAAGGTAATACTTCCATAAAATGTTACTATAAAATAGTGGTTACGTTTTTTTGTCATATATTTGATAAATGTGACCGTTGATTTTTTATATTAAGAACATATGATTTGCTGAAAAAATAGTATAGCTCCCAAGTCAAGTTCTTTAAGTTGCGCAGAAGACCTTAATTTTTTCTTTCTTTTACTTTTGATTTAAACTATTTGTAAAAATAAGAGTAATTATAGTTATTCACACAAAATAGTACATTCATGATAAATAAGTATGATAAGCAAAAAACAGTTCATTTTGTTATACATTATCAGACTCTTTGTTGAAAAAATTGAGATTAGATATCAAACAATATCCTACCTATTAGGGTAGAGTGAAAATAGCAAAAAAAAAATATTTGAAGAAGCGCACGAAGGATGAAGTTTGATAAGAAATACAAGGTATATATACTTTAGAAAGTGGTACTATTATCCTGATAGAGGCTATCAAGTAAAAGAATCTGATTTCGGAGGTCTTTCGAAAATTTTAAAAACAGATTTTTGTACTTGATACTATTTCTTCTTCCTATTTTATTTTCAACTAGCATTGATATGGTTAAATTTAATTTAATTGTTATTTCCTAATATTTTTTAGGAAGATTAAATTAATTTATAATTTAATATGTGTAACTTTGGAAAAATTAAGTACGAAACAAAATAAGTACACGATCGTTCTATTTGGTATTTACTTTTCAAGTGTGCTTTTACATTAATACTTCAATCTAACTTACAAGCTATTGAACTATTGAACTTAAAATTACTTAATATTTTGGTAGTAACTATTTTATATTTATATGAATTCATTCAACATTCCGGCCCCATTGAATACCGGTGGTCTCCAAGCATATGGCAGTGGAGCCAATTTATGTATCGGGCGCTTATGTACACCGTTTCGCGTTTTGACCGTTGCCCTGACCTTGCCGTCTTCTCTTTCGATTACCCTGAGGGCAATTTCCTCATGGACGACTAACACCCGGTCTATCCTCAAGATGGGCATCTCGCTGTGCCACTTAGTCTTGCCTTGCAGAGACAAAACGTAGTCTCTTGACGAGGCCAATTTACCGCCCTAGATGTAAGACACACGAAAACCGCTATATACATTTTCAATGGTGGTAGACTACGAATTCTCAATGAAAGGTTAATGGGATCACAAAAGTCTACATTGACTATAAGAAATGGTTGTGTGCTTTCACTCAGTTAGGGTGTAAATTTTCAATGATTTGTGACATAAGTCGAGGTTTATAGCGGAAGCAATATACACTCTTGCGAACAATTCAACTGCACTCTTCCTCAGTTAGTCATTCAGATTTTCTCTCTAGAGAGAGCGATAAGTGCTTTTGTGCCAGCATGGCAATTCTCAAAAAGAAGATTTCGCGAACAAAGTGTGACAAAGTCATTTTGTCTCGGTAATATAAGTGGGTATTTTGCATCATATAGAAAATTTGCAATAAGCAATCTCCCAACTAAAAAGTGAAAAAGTTCTTTTTTCTTCAGTAAATGTATGAATGAAAGGTGTAAGTTTCTGTACATTTGACGGCAAGACCAAAGATTTCTGTATTTTAGATATCTCCCCAGAAAAATTAGATTTTTGGATATCTTCTACGAGCCAGTAAAATGACCATTTCATTTCCGTTACAGTAGGTATCGTAGTTTTATCTTTCCTACGTTTCTTCATATTATCGCTAAATTTGAGCACAAAGCACGTTACTCTCAGTAACTTCTTGTATGAAGAATATCTTCCTATCATATCCAGTAGACAGCTAGATGTCCCCTCTACTGCAAGATATACATTTACCTTTCTTGTCTCCAATAATTGTTGGTTCTCTGTGAATTCAAAACACTCATTAACAGGCAAAAATAATGGTCCTTCAAACCAAATAGAATCTTTCAATTCCTTCACACCAGATCATCTTTATACAACATAAGCCGGATTCAACTTTGTAGGTACGTGCCGCCAAGGAACTTTAATCTTAGCGATTATATTCGACACGAAAGTCGTTAGGGAGAATGTCTTTATCCAGTGTAGGGTTATTTCCGAATTTCTCCAGAAATAAACAGATCCAATTCCCAAATTCAACATATGCTTAATTCGATTCTACAACTTAGCCACTAGGTGTGCAGCAAATAAATCAAGTCTAGGAAGGGATTTAGTCTTCAGTGGAGCAACTTTGGACTTAGGCGTAAGTAGTCTCGAAACAATTATTTTTTACGCGGAGCTTCGAATATAAATGCAACAACCATAAGCTCTAATTGATGCATCAGAAAATCCATAAATCTCAATTTTCGAAGTGGACGTTGTGTAAACGAATTTTAGAATTGTGATTGAATCAACTTCCAGTAAATTAGATTTGAGGTTTTCCCATGAAGTATTTAAGCTCAGTGGAATTGATTCATCCCAGTCAAGCTTTTGAATTCAAAGTTCATGCATTGAGATTTTGGATTTAGTAAAAATTGGGTACAGTCCGAGATGATCGAATAAACGGAAAGAAACTTATAATATGTTTCTCTTTGTAGCCATCAAATTTTTAAATTTATCATCCAAATGAAATTTAAATAAATCATTCTTTGGAACCCAATGTATGCCCAGCGCTTTTGATGAAACTGAATCGCTATGAATAAGTTTCTTATTTCCATTGAATTCATAAAATCATAATGATTTGAAAACCACTTCGAGAGATTAAAACTAGCTGATTTTAAAATTTCAGTCACTTGAAGTCGTATTGTCTCTTTGTATATATCATTTAAATGAATCAGGCATCTGATAGCCAAAAATAGTGCTGAGGCTGTACTATAAGTAACAGTATTCAACCAAATAATTTATCAGATATATTCTCTATCCAAAGGATCAATTGAAAATTTTAGCCCTTTTCATTACTTAGGATTTGACCATACATTTTTTTATTATCTGCAGTGATAACCTACTTGTGAAGTCGAAAACGGATTAATTTGGAATACATCTCTTTTTGAGCTGTAGGACCAACCATTTACAGTTAATTCAGTGAAACATCTGAAGAAGTTCTACAAGAAGCATCAAATACTACCCGAAGTTTGTAGTTGTACTTTGTGGCCGGCTGCAAATTAGTTATTGAACTTAACACCCAAAACTTTGAACTAAATTGAGTAGCGTTTACTTTTGGCGTGACAGTCAAGGTGAACTTTTAAACCGAATTTGTTTCGCCAATTCCATTTAAATTTAATTTGTCTGCTTCTATTTTCAATCGCAGCAGTTGCATAAGTTCATCGGTTATCGAATTAGGCTGAGAACCGGAATCTAGAAGAGCTCTAGCTAGTATAAGCTAGCCACAATTTTTTCTTTCTCCTAACGCAGCGGTCGCTAAAATTACACGCTGATCGGACGCTGAATAATTTTCAGATACATAAGAGGACGACGGCTGATCAGAGTAGTTAATTGAAGCATTACTAGAAATCGTATAACATTTATGAAGTAATGTATTGTGTGAACATATTCTAGACTTAAAAGATGGACATCTCGCAACTGTAAGTCCTTTTTTCAAACAATTTACACATACATGCTGGCACAGATTTTATAAAATCGAATCGTTTAACTACACACTAAGCTGTAACAGAAGGGTAATTATTAATTATATGTTGCGCCGATTTGCAAAATAGACATTTCTCAGCAGATTGTTTGGATATTGTACAATTCAGTGACGGTCTAGTGTTCTTAAAGTTAAAGTTTTTTATGTGTTTTGTTAACCTCGGTTTTAAATTAAAAGACTGTTCAGCAGAAATGTGCAGGTAACGTCTGTTTAAAGCGGCATCGCAATCTGACCACAGTAGAAGCTTTTCGAAGTCAAGCTGTTCTTCCTACTTCGATTTGGTGATTGGATCTACATCCAATTAGACATCACTAAATTTATCAAAATGACATTTGTTGTATTTCATCATCATCAATTGATAACAACGAATTATAAATAGCAGAAACTGTATCGATCATGCTTTGTGATTTATGTCAAATCAAAAAGTTTTGCAATATTATCAAAAAATATGACACATTAGTTATCAAAAACCTACTTCAAGCTGGCATATGCTTTGGGATAATTTTCTTCAGAAACCTGAAACGACTTAACTGCATCCAAGACATATTCGGACAATTAATCATCTAAATTTTTCAATATGCGTTAATGTCGGATGGTTGGAGCTTTATTGCATTCAATTTAAGTTTTAAGATTATCTAATCGGCATTCGAGTGCCATAGGATCAAGTGAAATAGTCCTATCTACAATAAATTGTCGATATTCTCAACAATCCTCGCTTTTTCGCGATTTGTTTTC
This sequence comes from Wohlfahrtia magnifica, assembly GCA_023159175.1. Lineage (NCBI taxonomy): Eukaryota > Metazoa > Arthropoda > Insecta > Diptera > Sarcophagidae > Wohlfahrtia > Wohlfahrtia magnifica. Next base: position 895,230 of record JAKWBJ010000170.1, on the reverse strand, counting down.
ACAACTAAGGGTGTTTTTTTAATTTATAAATAAAAATATATTATATTTATTATATATATATATATATATATATATATATATATATTTATATATATATAAATAAAAATATATTATATTTATTAAGTATATAATAAATATAATATATTAATAAATATAATATATTTTTTTATATATATATTTTATATATATTTTTATAAAAATATATTATATTTATTAAGTATATAATAAATATAATATATTAATAAATATAATATATTTATATATATATATATATATATATATATATATATATATATATATATATATATATATAATAAATATAATATATTTTTATTTATAAATCAAAAAAAACACCCTTAGTTGTGAAAACAAATCGCAACAAATGTCATTTTGATAAATTTAGTGATGTCTAATTGGATGTAGATCCAATCACCAAATCGAAGTAGGAAGAACAGCTTGACTTCGAAAAGCTTCTACTGTGGTCAGATTGCGATGCCGCTTTAAACAGACGTTACCAGCACATTTCTGCTGAACAGTCTTTTAATTTAAAACCGAGGTTAACAAAACACATAAAAAACTTTAACTTTAAGAACACTAGACCGTCACTGAATTGTACAAAATCCAAACAATCTGCTGAGAAATGTCTATTTTGCAAATCGGCGCAACATATAATTAATAATTACCCTTCTGTTACAGCTTAGTGTGTAGTTAAACGATTCGATTTTATAAAATCTGTGCCAGCATGTATGTGTAAATTGTTTGAAAAAAGGACTTACAGTTGCGAGATGTCCATCTTTTAAGTCTAGAATATGTTCACACAATACATTACTTCATAAATGTTATACGATTTCTAGTAATGCTTCAATTAACTACTCTGATCAGCCGTCGTCCTCTTATGTATCTGAAAATTATTCAGCGTCCGATCAGCGTGTAATTTTAGCGACCGCTGCGTTAGGAGAAAGAAAAAATTGTGGCTAGCTTATACTAGCTAGAGCTCTTCTAGATTCCGGTTCTCAGCCTAATTCGATAACCGATGAACTTATGCAACTGCTGCGATTGAAAATAGAAGCAGACAAATTAAATTTAAATGGAATTGGCGAAACAAATTCGGTTTAAAAGTTCACCTTGACTGTCACGCCAAAAGTAAACGCTACTCAATTTAGTTCAAAGTTTTGGGTGTTAAGTTCAATAACTAATTTGCAGCCGGCCACAAAGTACAACTACAAACTTCGGGTAGTATTTGATGCTTCTTGTAGAACTTCTTCAGATGTTTCACTGAATTAACTGTAAATGGTTGGTCCTACAGCTCAAAAAGAGTTGTATTCCAAATTAATCCGTTTTCGACTTCACAAGTAGGTTATCACTGCAGATAATAAAAAAATGTATGGTCAAATCCTAAGTAATGAAAAGGGCTAAAATTTTCAATTGATCCTTTGGGTAGAGAATATATCTGATAAATTATTTGGTTGAATACTGTTACTTATAGTACAGCCTCAGGGCTATTTTTGGCTATCAGATGCCTGATTCATTTAAATGATATATACAAAGAGACAATTCGACTTCAAGTGACTGAAATTTTAAAATCAGCTAGTTTTAATCTTTCGAAGTGGTTTTCATATCATTATGATTTTATGAATTCGATGGAGAATAAGAAACTTATTCATAGCGATTCAGTTTCATCAAAAGCGCTGGGCATACATTGGGTTCCAAAGAATGATTTATTTAAATTTCATTTGGATGATAAATTTAAAAATTTGATGGCTACAAAGAGAAACATATTATGAGTTTCTTTCCGTTTATTCGATCATCTCGGACTGTACCCAATTTTTACTAAATCCAAAATCTCAATGCATGAACTTTGAATTCAAAAGCTTGACTGGGATGAATCAATTCCACTGAGCTTAAATACTTCATGGGAAAACCTCAAATCTAATTTACTGGAAGTTGATTCAATCACAATTCTAAAATTCGTTTACACAACGTCCACTTCGAAAATTGAGATTTATGGATTTTCTGATGCATCAATTAGAGCTTATGGTTGTTGCATTTATATTCGAAGCTCCGCGTAAAAAATAATTGTTTCGAGACTACTTACGTCTGAGTCCAAAGTTGCTCCACTGAAGACTAAATCACTTCCTAGACTTATAAATTAAAAAACACCCTTATATATATATATATATATATATATATATATATATATATATATATCTATATATATATATGTATATATATGTTATATATGTTATATATGTATATATATATATATATATATATATATATATATCTGTATATAACATATATAACATATATACATATATAACATATATATATATATATATATATATATATATATATATTTACCTATATATATATATATATATATATATATGTTATATATATATATATATATATATATATATATATATTATATATATGAATATATAATAAATTATATATATATATATGAAATTTATATTTATTATATATTTATTATATATATATATATATATGAAATTTATATATATATATATATATATATATATATATATATATATATATATATATATAAATTTCATATTTTTGTGTGTAATGAATGTAGTCGGAAACTGCTAAACCGATTTTAGTCATTTTTTTTTTTTTGTAGATGGTTTGTAGAAAAAAACATTTTCAACAAAGCAAAAAGTGGGCGAGGCAAATCGGTGAGATTGAATATTTAGGGACATATTTATCGCTGACGAATGAAATTATGTGGGTAAGTTCATAGAGGCGATGTCGACAGTCAAACAAAAATTGGCGTGGCAATAGTCCACCTTCCAGATGTACCTATAACTCGGAAAATACCCAAGCTACAGTAATGAAATTAGTTATAATAATATAGAGTACTAATCAATATTTATGTCAGAAATTGGTGTTCTACACCCATTTATAGGAAACTTTTAGCAGGAAATCTATTGCTAATTCACGCCGGAAGAAGAATAATTAGTAAACGTCAATACAATGGTTTATAGCTCCATATGTATATAACACGTAAGTGAGTTAGTTTTTGTTTTGGAGCGCATACAACAACTACAACTTCGTCAACCATGCTTCTCTCTGGCGAAGTGTGTAAGAGAAAGACACATTCAGAATCTGTGTTCAGCTCAACTGATCAGCTACTCTTGATATATGCTTTGACAGGTTCGTAACAAAGTGACAATTGGCAAGTGTTTTCATTGTTTTTTAACATATTGTTTATCGTAGTGTATTACAATAAATACACATAAATATAATTTGAATTACAATTGTTTTGGGCAATAAAAAAATTAGCTAGTATTTACATAAATCAATAACTAACTTCACAAATTATAAGTGTAAAATATTTCTTGTTCTCGACTTGAAAAGCAAAATTTCTTTTCGAATATGTTACGAAAATTTCCTAATTGCGATTAACTTAAAAAATTAAGACGACATAAAACAAAAGAATTATTTACACTTTTACCTGTTGATTCAAATCGGAGCTACTTCCCAAATTTTTTACTTCAGATTTGCACAAAAAGTAACGGCATCGGGTCGTCTGTACGTCTGGTTAAATTGATCGGTGGATGTTTTGTTATATGTATTGTATTGTTTTAGACTTTGTTTGTGTTTTTATATTTTCTTTTATATGTTTTTTTTTACATTTTAATTAATTTATAAAATTTTAAAACACTTAACACACTTTTTTATTTAAATTATAATCAAATTATAAAATTATTTTTCTTTTAACTTTAATTAACCTATTAACTTTAACTTTAATTAAATTACTACTAAGTAGTGTGCCGCTGTGGTATGGTAGGAAAGACACCCGCCTACCAACCGGGAGGTCCTCGGTTCAATACCAGGCCAGACCATCTGAAGAAAGAAAAAGTTTTTCAGCGGCGGCATCACCTCATAACATTAGCTAGTAACTGGTTATGAGTATTACTACTATTGAAAATTTCTCTAATGCGTTTGCTCGTTCGGAGCCGACGTTAAACTGCAGGTCCCTTTCAATGAGCCTCAAAATAGAATCGAATGCAGCTCATTAACTAAGAGAAATCCAAATGTTCCTTCATGGACTGTTATAATTAATATATATAATATATATCGCTCATTTATTGCAACAGTGTCATAATTCAAAAAACAAATTTGTTCAGAAAAACTTTTTTAAATTGAATTTTCTATTAATTAACATTGAAATGGTATTAAGCAGTTCAATCCTGTGATCACAATTTTACACGAATCGCAAAGAATTTTTCACACAATTGTGAAAATTATGCCAGTTACGCCACTGTTGTAATAAATTAGCGATATAACTTATAAAGTAAACAAAAACACTTAATTTTTCAAGTCTCTGCTCGGGATCCAAATTGATATTTTCTAATTTCTTTTGGGAAGATTAAATTAAATAATTTATAAAATAAAACAAATATGGGAACTTTGAAAAAACTTACAATAAATATCAAATAAGAACACAACAATTTAAGTGTTTCATTTACACTAATACTTAAACTTCACTTGTAAGCTGTTCAGTAACTCCATTGCTTAACTACATATTTTAATATACTTTTAATATACTTACACATATGTATGTAGTTATTGAACTACAAATTCCTTAATTAATTCCTTAATATTAGTACCGATTTTCTATTGATATGAATTCAGATATTATTATTATTATTATTATTGTTATTATTATTACTATTATTATTATTATTATTATTATTATTATTATTATTATTATTATTATTATTATTATTATTATTATTATTATTATTATTATTATTATTATTATTATTATTATTATTATTATTATTATTATTATTATTATTATTATTATTATTATTATTATTATTATTATTATTATTATTATTATTATTATTATTATTATTATTATTATTATTATTATTATTATTATTATTATTATTATTATTATTATTATTATTATTATTATTATTATTATTATTATTATTATTATTATTATTATTATTATTATTATTATTATTATTATTATTATTATTATTATTATTATTATTATTATTATTATTATTATTATTATTATTATTATTATTATTATTATTATTATTATTATTATTATTATTATTATTATTATTATTATTATTATTATTATTATTATTATTATTATTATTATTATTATTATTATTATTATTATTATTATTATTATTATTATTATTATTATTATTATTATTATTATTATTATTATTATTATTATTATTATTATTATTATTATTATTATTATTATTATTATTATTATTATTATTATTATTATTATTATTATTATTATTATTATTATTATTATTATTATTATTATTATTATTATTATTATTATTATTATTATTATTATTATTATTATTATTATTATTATTATTATTATTATTATTATTATTATTATTATTATTATTATTATTATTATTATTATTATTATTATTATTATTATTATTATTATTATTATTATTATTATTATTATTATTATTATTATTATTATTATTATTATTATTATTATTATTATTATTATTATTATTATTATTATTATTATTATTATTATTATTATTATTATTATTATTATTATTATTATTATTATTATTATTATTATTATTATTATTATTATTATTATTATTATTATTATTATTATTATTATTATTATTATTATTATTATTATTATTATTATTATTATTATTATTATTATTATTATTATTATTATTATTATTATTATTATTATTATTATTATTATTATTATTATTATTATTATTATTATTATTATTATTATTATTATTATTATTATTATTATTATTATTATTATTATTATTATTATTATTATTATTATTATTATTATTATTATTATTATTATTATTATTATTATTATTATTATTATTATTATTATTATTATTATTATTATTATTATTATTATTATTATTATTATTATTATTATTATTATTATTATTATTATTATTATTATTATTATTATTATTATTATTATTATTATTATTATTATTATTATTATTATTATTATTATTATTATTATTATTATTATTATTATTATTATTATTATTATTATTATTATTATTATTATTATTATTATTATTATTATTATTATTATTATTATTATTATTATTATTATTATTATTATTATTATTATTATTATTATTATTATTATTATTATTATTATTATTATTATTATTATTATTATTATTATTATTATTATTATTATTATTATTATTATTATTATTATTATTATTATTATTATTATTATTATTATTATTATTATTATTATTATTATTATTATTATTATTATTATTATTATTATTATTATTATTATTATTATTATTATTATTATTATTATTATTATTATTATTATTATTATTATTATTATTATTATTATTATTATTATTATTATTATTATTATTATTATTATTATTATTATTATTATTATTATTATTATTATTATTATTATTATTATTATTATTATTATTATTATTATTATTATTATTATTATTATTATTATTATTATTATTATTATTATTATTATTATTATTATTATTATTATTATTATTATTATTATTATTATTATTATTATTATTATTATTATTATTATTATTATTATTATTATTATTATTATTATTATTATTATTATTATTATTATTATTATTATTATTATTATTATTATTATTATTATTATTATTATTATTATTATTATTATTATTATTATTATTATTATTATTATTATTATTATTATTATTATTATTATTATTATTATTATTATTATTATTATTATTATTATTATTATTATTATTATTATTATTATTATTATTATTATTATTATTATTATTATTATTATTATTATTATTATTATTATTATTATTATTATTATTATTATTATTATTATTATTATTATTATTATTATTATTATTATTATTATTATTATTATTATTATTATTATTATTATTATTATTATTATTATTATTATTATTATTATTATTATTATTATTATTATTATTATTATTATTATTATTATTATTATTATTATTATTATTATTATTATTATTATTATTATTATTATTATTATTATTATTATTATTATTATTATTATTATTATTATTATTATTATTATTATTATTATTATTATTATTATTATTATTATTATTATTATTATTATTATTATTATTATTATTATTATTATTATTATTATTATTATTATTATTATTATTATTATTATTATTATTATTATTATTATTATTATTATTATTATTATTATTATTATTATTATTATTATTATTATTATTATTATTATTATTATTATTATTATTATTATTATTATTATTATTATTATTATTATTATTATTATTATTATTATTATTATTATTATTATTATTATTATTATTATTATTATTATTATTATTATTATTATTATTATTATTATTATTATTATTATTATTATTATTATTATTATTATTATTATTATTATTATTATTATTATTATTATTATTATTATTATTATTATTATTATTATTATTATTATTATTATTATTATTATTATTATTATTATTATTATTATTATTATTATTATTATTATTATTATTATTATTATTATTATTATTATTATTATTATTATTATTATTATTATTATTATTATTATTATTATTATTATTATTATTATTATTATTATTATTATTATTATTATTATTATTATTATTATTATTATTATTATTATTATTATTATTATTATTATTATTATTATTATTATTATTATTATTATTATTATTATTATTATTATTATTATTATTATTATTATTATTATTATTATTATTATTATTATTATTATTATTATTATTATTATTATTATTATTATTATTATTATTATTATTATTATTATTATTATTATTATTATTATTATTATTATTATTATTATTATTATTATTATTATTATTATTATTATTATTATTTATTATGAAAAATTTTCTATTTTATAGTTGAATGTCAGTGCTGCTTAAAATTTTCTGTATGGACTCTGATTTACTCAATATATTTTATGTATGTATTTTGTTGATTGGGTATGTGATGATTTAATATAAAATGGTGTTTTACTAGAAAATATATCACATTATTTATTTGTTGAAATAGGCATTTTAGATATCTATTAAAGAGGATATAAAAAGATAACTTATGTGTAAGTTACTTTCAGACTATTTTTACACAATTTTTAAAAATGTGCTTTGTTTAACAATTAACATACAAATGTAATGATACTGCTTGTTTCAATTGAGTTAACTGTTTATAGGCAATTCGTTTACTATATATATCCACTTAGTTTTGTTTGCACTGATACTAATACTGATACTGATGATTTTGCATACATACTGGTTTGTTTTATAAATGTTATAGCAAAAACAAGATTGATCTTAAATAAACGTCATTAACCTGTCAACAAAGTACATCATGACTATGCTACAGAATATTACGCTGCCAGAATGCATGCGAATGTCTACTCTGTATATGTTTTATTCCAGTGATGTTTGTATATATGGGCTGGCGCTTCCTAAGTCTTATGGATATATGCCTGCCTGCTAAACGTTTGCGTTGGGGTGATCTTTAGATGAATGGAAGGAATTTTTTTTTCAAGTTAGAGACCGTAATTCCCCTATCTATGTGTGGTTTTGTGTACAAAAACGTTGTGCATAAAGTTGTAGGCGTCGGATAGAGGGAAGTCGTGTTGCCCTTGTTGGTGAAATAATCAATCAATCAATCTTTTATTTGCTTAATAATACGATAGAGATATAACTTTTTTGCTACAATTTTATTAAATTTACGGTAGTTGTCATGATTTGTTGCAAACAATTTGATTATACATAAGAACTTATGTGTAATTAGAATTTAAATATTGCGGCAGCAAGTAAAGTATTTATATTTTAAAATCAATGTGTTTTAAATATAGCTTTTTTTAATACTCTAATTTTTCTATAAGATGCTTGTGTTTGTTAGAGCAAGCGATCGGAAAGGAACTTTTATATTTACCATTCCGTTATCACATCATGAATTTATTTAAAGAAGTGTTTTCGATGAAAAAGTTCTAAAATCATCAGAGTCTACTGTTTAATTACATATTAAACAGATTTAGAGACGTTTAGAATAAAATTGAGAAAACTAAGTAACTTTACGGCTGGTTTTTTATATCAGAAAGTGAGCTGCAGTTGGAAGTGTATCTAAGGTTATTAAATATGCATTCTAAAGCCTCCAAGTAAAACAACCACATGATGAGTTTATGAAACTTCTTCCATTGGGTATAGTTTTTCTCTATGGTACAATTGTGCTATTTATCTTCAAAACTCCCGGAGCATTAAATCATGCGCGTTGGATGTCGAAAGTTATTTATTGCCTTAAGTTATACTTATTTTAAAATATGACACAATTGAAATTAAGCAGTATTCGAGATATTTGTATATTTGTTATAAGGGTGTATCTAAAAATGTATACAAGCACCAGTTGCACCAGAATCCCCTATGCGGTACTTCAATTGCTTAAAGATTTGCATGATTAAAAGAGTATTGATGACGAGATAAGTTGTGGAAAACTTAGAAAATTAAGTAGTCTTATGTGATGCTTAACTCCAGAAACAGCGTTGCCTTCTCTAATCCAAAGGTATTATATGAGTCGAAAAAGTTTATGGTGCAAAATCTGGATAATACTACTAATTCAATGTGTTAGATCGCAAAAATCACATCACATTTTTCAAATGTTTGGTTTTCCATCGATAATAAAGATCCCAAACTTTGGATCTAAACTTCACTTACAATATCTGTAGCATTGGACCCATCCAACCATCACTTACAATGTCTGTAGCATCGGGCACATCTTACTTTCGCTTACAATGTCTGTACCATTTGACGCATCCTATCTTTATTTACAATGTTTGTTTTATCGGACTCATTTAATTTAACTGTCAAATATTTATTTTTTTATTTTATTTAATTATCAATAATTAAATAATGAATATCCAGCTTATAGGCCATAATTGATTCTATGTAAACTACTCTACTTACGCGGTTAGTCGACTTACATATTCAATAACATTTTTCTCTTAACCATTTTAATTTGGACTTAAAAAAAACAATTGATAAAAAGACAAACAAAATTCATAATCAAAACTACAATAATAATGTAATACATTACTAAGCCATCTAAATCGGATGACAGTGCGACGGCTTTCTTTCTAATGTACATTTGCTTATAATGTACATTTAATTTTACAATTAGTTGGGAATAAGACTAATCCGAATCAAATACAAGTTGTATGTTCTTAGAAATTTTATTTACATTTTTCTTATTGGCATGATAGTATACAACCGGATGAGTTTCAATTTCAATTTCTTCACTGCTGTTTAACGTTGCCTTCGACTGTGTGTCACAACGTGTATAACCTGTAGACTTAATACAAAGTTGGAACACTTGGATTACGCAGACGACATCTGTCTCCTGGCTAAAAGACATTGTGACATACAGATCCGGCTTGCAGATAAACATTTCCAAAAGCAGAATTATGCGAATCAACATTAAAAAGTCAACGATGTTTCGAATAGGAAACAGAAATTTGTGAGACGTCCCGTCTTTTTGTTATTACAACTTCCGATGGTTCCAGTGCTAATATTCAGAACAGATTGAACTTAGGCAGCCGATCTTTTAGCCTACTGGACGCCATAGGATGTTTTCCATATATCTTCCCAAAAACGAAAATTAATATCTTTAACTCGTATGTGAAATATAATTTTGTATTATTTCGAGTTATAGAATGCGGCTGTGATTGATGTCAATTCCATTCAGGCATTTATAAACCGCTATATGCGACTTATTTTGAAAATATTCTGGCAAGAATCAAGATCACACCAAGTTCTTGTAATGAAGGATTAGATTATTGGCTATAGATAGGCATAGATGGAAAGAATTTCTTGTGGCCCAATGATCCCTTGGGATCTTTAAAAGATCCAACAACCAAAGTTTTAATTTTTTCTATTTTATTTAAAATAACATAAATATTGACAAATGGTTCCTTAGATTTTATATACGTTCCAAAAACACAATTTTTAGTAATTTTTGTTTAAATGTAATGTAATTTTTTAAGCCCTTAGTTTGTATAAATTAGAGAGGTTATTCAAGATAGTAACTTTAAATTTAAAAAAGAAAGTTCAAATGGAGAAGCGCTAAGCTAGCGCGTTTTTTAAAAAAAGTGCTGAAGGGAAATATGCGACTTTTTAGTAGTTAAAACGCGCTAAATATAGCGCTTATGGTGCTAAATTGGCAACACTGAATTTATGTACGTACATACATACATGTATGCCGCTGTGCTATGGTAGGTAATACACATGCCTACCAACTAGAGGGTCCTTGGTTCAATACCACGACAGACCATCTGAAAAAAAAAGTTTTTTCAACAGCAGTATCACCTCATAACATTAGCTAGTAACTGGCTGTGAGTATTACTACTACTATTGAAAACTTCTAAAATGCATTGCCATTGGGAGCCGACGTTAAACCGTAGATCCCTTTCAATAAGTCTAGAAATAGAATCGGGTGAGCTGAGAGAAATCCTCGTGTTCATTCTTGAAATGTTATGCGAATTAATATATTAATATAATATATGCATACATATGTATGTAAAAGAGAAAATAACTATAATAAATATCAAAAATGTATTTTTAAAGATTTAAAACCATGTGCTACGTTTTAACCTCACCCAATCGTATTATATATTTTTCACACCAATCTTTAACAGAAAGTACTTCTGTTCAAATATTATTTTCGCATATTCATGTGATATATTGATATGATATTGTTACGGAAATAAAAATGCCTAAATTTTGTTATATTTGATAATTATGTGTGAGCCTGTCAATGCCATATTTATTTCCCTTATCTGGTAGCGCTACCAATTCGATCACCTTTACGTTACATTTTTATTAAAGGATATAAAATAGAGGATGTGAGACATTTCCGAAACTTTCCAAACTGTAGGCAATTAAGTATATAAAGTGGCTGCTTTACCTACACATCAGTTAGTTGTCGTTTTGTTGTCATTACGTAAAGTCGCATTTAAGCGAAATATAAGTGTTATATAAACGAATATCAAGTGCAAATAAGGTAAACTCTATAAAAGATAAAGCGATGAAATAAAACTGTAACAACAACAAAGTTGTGTTAATTTTGTTTTAACGCAATTTAAACGAACTCAAACGTATTAAAAATGTTAAAACGTAACAATATTGATTTCTTAATTGATCTTTAATTTTTTTATCGCCTTTTTTTTGAGATATTTTAGAAACGAAACATAGTGAAATCTCCCATAGGCGGATACTGACCGTTGAGCTAGTTTTGTCCGCTATCGGGTGTTGCCCGTTTAAGGGGCGTTAATTTTAATAAGTTCTGCATTTGCTAATAAACCCTTCAACGTTTAAGACAACAACAATTGATGAGTTTAAATGTTTTTTAATATTCAGTTTTAATATCCACATTTTTATTATGTCCATACATATGTACATTATATGTATGTATATACCTACATTCAAAAAATATATTGGGTATACAATTAATAATGTCGATTTGGACAGCATATGGTTTGTGTCACTAATAACAAATATGGTATTTTGGAGGGTAAACATCTGTCACTAAAATTCATTATTTAATAGACGCCAAAGTGTAAACACACATTTTTTTCGACCGCTATAATAATGTCGAATTTTGTGCCTAAAAAAGATTTTAGCGGGTAAATCTGATACTCTTCTTTCATTTGAAGTAAAAGGCTGCTGAAAGTTATCGAATGTTGGCAGAGCTTACGATAAATATGAACCAAATCAAAAAACTTGTGCACGGTAGTTTGCACGATTCTAAAGTGGTGATTTCGACACAGAACACCAGGGGATGCCTGATCAGCCAAAAAAGTGTGAAGATGTCAAATTGGAAGCAATGCTTGAAGAAGATTGTTGTCAAACGCAATAAGAACTTGTATTATCACTAGGAGTCACAGAAGAAGTCTTTTCGCTACGTTTAAAAGCATTTGGATTCATTCAGAAGCAAGGAAATTGGTCCCATATGAACTGAAGCCGAAAGACGTCGAAAGTCATATCGGAAATGATGCGTGAACGCTACAAAAATAAGCCATTTTTGAATCATAGTGTTACTGGTGATGAAAAATGGATACATTACGGTAATCTCAAGTGCAAAAAGTCATATGTAAAGCCCAGCCAATCAGCCAAATCATCGTCGAAGCCGAATATCCATGATGCTAAGGTAATGCTCTGTATTAGGTGGCATCAGAAGGACGTTTTGCAAAATGAGCTGTTGAAATCGGTCAGACTATTCCAGGGCACCTGTACCGAACACAATTGATTCATTTGAAGAGACCAATCAACGAAAAATAACCAGAATATTCGACCAGAAACGAGGCCATAATCTTCCATCATGGCAACGCTCGGTCACATGTTGCAAGACCGGTCAAAAACTATTTGAAAAACAGTGGATGCGAAATTTTGGCTCACTCGCTTTGCCCCTTCTGACTACCATTTGTTTCGATCGATGCAGAACGTCCTTACTGGAATACGCTTCACCTCAGAACAGGATATCAGAAATTGGCTTGACTAATTCTTTACCTCTAAACTGGAGCAGCTCTTTTTGGCGCGGAATTCATATGCTTCCAAAAAGATGGGAAAAAGTAATGATGGACAATACTTTGAATAATGTATCAATTCATTTTGTTATTATAATAAATATGTATATTTTTCAAGCAAAAAAATCTACGTTATTAACTTGTTTACTCAATATTAATTCAAGACTTATTAAAAAAATATTTTTTAGATGACAGTGTTTTAAAAAATTCAGAACTTTTTTTAAATTAGACGAAAAAAACATATCAACTTTTCATTAAAAGTTTAAACCATTCAGTTATGGTTGAATTTGAAAGAATTTATAGATTTAATTTTGCTTACAGTCTGCTTTTATCCATGTCTGTTGCATGTTTTCCATTTTAATTTCTAAACTTACTAATTTGTGATATGCAATAATATCATTTATTGTTAAAGCTTTTAGGAGAACATTTGTTGTAGTGCTTAATCGTAGGAATTGCTTGCGCTACTTTCTTGCACAGCATTCTCCTCGTATGAATCGCATAAGATTGCTTCATCATTATTAACTTTATCAAAGTTTACTTCTATACTGTCATTTCCAATGTATGCAGCGTTATCTATGTTTACAAATTCCTCCAAATTAACGTTGTCAAACGCTGTAATTGTATTAAAATTCAACAGGGTTGATTAATCATCTTCTGCATCAAATTCTAAGAGGGCGATTTTATGCATAAAACCTGCTTTACAGAAACAGTTTTTGATCGTTGTTGCTTCCAAATTTCCCCAAGCACAAAAAAACATAAATGACGTACATTAAAAGTTTTTGAAAGTTCTGGTACCGCTTTGACTTGATTCATTTTTAAAACTATGTGCTTTAAAATTAAATTTCTATAATTAACTCAAAAGTTTTGTATTACTTCTTAGTCTAGAGGTTGACAAATTGAAGTTGTATTTGAAAAAGAAAAGAAAGGTAGAAAAGTTCATCAACGATAAGTCGCTAGGATGCAATACAACATTGTCTAAAAGCAAGAGAATTTTTCTATTGCATGAATTAATTCTTCTTTCTACATACTAACATACAGTAAAAAACATGAATACACTTAAGTCAGTTATTAAAAAAAAAGAATTGCCAACTAAAATTTAAAAAATCTGCGTATTACACGATATATACATATATATTTGGTTCATATTTGAATTTATTTAGATTTTTGCCCGGCAACGGGAAGTATTTAAGACAAAATTATTGGATGTTTTAAAAAAGTACTGTCCGCGTCCGGCCAAGAGAGAGTCCATCTGACGGAGTTTGTTTTGTTCCAAAATTGCCTTGAAAAGCATGGGAGCAAAAAATTCGTCTTTTATCGGCGAGTGTCCGCTTATTGGCGGTGTCAGTGAGTGGAGATTTCCCTGTAAAGGGAAAAATTATGTGTGGATTTGTTTTGTTAATTTTAATTTTAATAAAGTGCACGTGTACATGTTATTTCAAAAAATAATCGAACATATTTTTCACTGTAGCCAAACAAAATTAACAGAACAAATCCACACAAAATTTTTTCCTTTTTTTCGTTTCTAAAATATCGTAAAAAAAAGAGACGATAAAAAATTAAAGATCAATCAAGAAATCAATATCATATCAACAAGTACATATGAATATGCAAAAATAATATTTGAACAGAATTACTTTCTGTTATGTATGTATCACCTAGGTGATCCTTATTTTTCAGCTTTGTTGTTTCGAGCGTAAATCCACCTAAAAATGTTCGTTATGGTTTAAAAAGATGGTGTGAAAAATATTATCACGATTGGGCGAAGTTAAAACGTGTCGCATCGATATTTATTATAATTATTTTCTTTTTCACATACATATGTATGCATGTACGTACATAAATAACTGAAAATAATAATTAATAATAATAATAATAAATAATGACAGAGAAATTTTATTAGTTTGTTTTCAGCAGTTAGAAAGTTATTACAAATTAAAACTCATCCGATTGTATGCTACTATGTATGTCAATAGGAAAAATTTAAATAAAATTTCTAAGCATAAACAGCTAGTATTCAATTCGGATTAGTCTTATTCCCAACTTAAAATTAAATGTACATTACAAAAGGGGAAGTCGTCGCACTATCAGCCGATTTAGATGGCTGGGTAATGTATTTATTACATTTTTATTGTAGTTTTGATTATGAATTTTGTTTGTTTTTTGCTGTTATTTTGCCAATTGTTTTGTTTAAGTCCAAGTTAAAATGGTTAAGAAAAGTGTTTTCGAATGTGCAAGTCGACTAACCGTGTACGTGGTGTATTATATAGAGCAGTCTATACGCAATCAATTATGACCTATAAACTTGATTTTCTTAATTGAATTTTTGATAAATATATAAAATGAAAAATAAATATTTAATGGTTAAAACCTATCCAACTTTCACTTACAATATCAGTAGCATTGGACCCAACTAATCTTCGCTTACAATAGTTGTACCATCGGACGCATCTAACCTTCCCTTACAATGTTTATTCCATCGGACTCATCAGACTGCCTAGGCCAGCGCTGTTTTAATGTAAACAGTAATTGTGTACAAACTTTGGATGGGTGCATTGTCAGTGGTCTCGGATCGAAGATGTATGTGGTAAAAATGTACGTGTATGTGTATTATTTTATTTCAAAAGAGAGCATTTATTCGCATCAAAATAGAGTTTCCGATAATCCACTACAATTTGAACTATCAATTGCTTTTCTTATTCATTCTTGAATAAAACTTAATTAAAACCCTTCATGAGCTTAACTGCTTGTTCTGCCAAATCATTTTCAAATTTCATATTTTGAACGATATTAAGGCCAAAGTTAATTCAAAGTTAGTCAAACTTGGGATTTTTATTTAAAAAGTCCGTTGAAATACCAAACCTTTGAAAAATGTGATGTGATTTTTGCGATCTCAAATATTCGATATTCTTGTTAAGGTATTTGGTTTATAGCTTGCATTGGTGCTTGTACACTTTTTTAGGTACACCTTTACAACAAATATACAAATATCTCGAATACTGTTTAATTTCAATTGTGTCATATTTTAAAATAAGTATAACTTAAGGCAATAAATAGCTGATGATGATTTTTGAATTTTTTTATTGAAAAGAATTCCTTAAATAATTTCATACATGTGATGTCAGAATGGTAAATATAAAGGGTCCTTTCCGATCGCCTGCTCTAAAACAAACAAGCATCTTATAGAAAAACTAGAATATTAAAAAAA
The DNA here is from genome assembly GCA_023159175.1 of Wohlfahrtia magnifica. Taxonomy (NCBI): domain Eukaryota; kingdom Metazoa; phylum Arthropoda; class Insecta; order Diptera; family Sarcophagidae; genus Wohlfahrtia; species Wohlfahrtia magnifica. The sequence continues at coordinate 878,359 of JAKWBJ010000170.1, read as the reverse complement.
GCTATATTTAAAACACATTGATTTTGAAATATTGACACTTTACTTGAGCCGCAATATTTAAATTCCAATTCCACATAATTTCTTATGTATAATCAAATTGCTTGCAACAAATCATGGCAATTACCGTAAATATATTAAAATTATAACAACAAAAGTTATATCTCTATCGTATTATTATTAAATAAATAAAAAAAAAAATTGATATTTTTGATTATTTCACCAAAAGTGGCGCAACGCCGTTCCTCTATCCGACACTCACAACTTTTTGCACAACGTGATTGTGCACAAAATCACACATTTTTGAGGGAGTTACGGTCTCTAACCTGAAAAAACACTTCTTCAATACATCTAAAGACCACCCTTATGCATCCGTTTTGCAGGCAGGCATATACACACAACACTTAGACATCGTAAGCCCACAGACACTCACACATTACTGGAATAAAACACATACAGAGTGGACATTCTGGATCATGATTCGTATAGTCATAATTCAAATTTTGTATTTAAAAAGTGATGATATATATGTATATATAAAATATATAACAAAACAGTATATCGAAAACAAAAACATCAAGTTGAAAGTCGAAATAGCAAAAACTAGATTGATATTAAATAAGGACAAAGTACACATATACTTACAGGTAGGTATTTAGCTTCTAAAAAAAATACAAGACGACATATACAGACTTCTAAATTATTTTATTCTCTATTTCCTCCTTATAACATTACTTTAAAAATCATGCGCGCAATCATGTAAAACAAACCATCATACAAACAAGTTATATGTGAAAACATAGAAGGGATCAGTATCAGTGCAAGCGAAATTAAGTCTATATACAAGTTAATTATTTTTTTTATTATTTATTTAAAAAATAATTTTTTTTTATTTTTTATTTCTTTTTATTATACTTTATTTTCTATTTGATTACAAAATTGAACTTAAAACTAAAGCTTAAAATTAATATTACCTACGATTTAATCAAATTTTGCCAATGCATCAAATTTCCGTTGAAATAACGTATACGCAAAATCAGCAACGGCTTTCGTTTCTTTCGGTTGTTCAACTTGTGCTCGTTTGGTTTTATTTTTCCAAAATCTTGCCATTAGTACAATGATCAAAACAATAAATATCACTTTAAAAGTGGTATTAAAAGTAAAACCAATTTTGTTGACCAGATTAATTTTTGAAATTTTATTTCTGTTTTGCATCTCAAGATCCTTGATCATCTCCAAGGATAAAATTTCTTGATTTCCTGATCTCTAGCTGTTATCTGTTGTAAAATAGCGGGCAGTGGTTTTAGATATGTTGTCTCTTGCAGATAAAAAACTTTATATTTTAGTGTTGCGTTCGAATTATGATGCTTTATAATGAATGTGACTGTTAATTGAAACGGCTGATTATCGATCAATACGCTATCATTGTAATCATTAAGAAATAGTAAACCAGGCTGGATTTCTTCAATATCACTTATATGGTCAGCGTTGGTGCTCGTGCAATTTGGCATTTGGCTTTTCAATAATCTAATTATACAGCTATTTTCTCTTAATTCTATTAAATTCTTTCATTACAGATTGTTTTTTTGCTATAGTTCTTACAATCAGATTTAATTCCAAAAACATTTTCCTTACAATTTAGGATTTTGTCATATTCAATTTTAGTTATTTTATTATTATCTTTAACAGATTTCAAAATAAGCGTTTCACATTCTTCTTCTTTTGTAGTTGGTAAGTTTGAGATATAAACAATCATGGAAACGTTTACGGCCACATTAATATCTGTGAATTCCAATTCTTCTTCTACCTTTATGATTAACAATTTTTTAATAGTTTTTAGTTCTAAAGTAGATAAAATGAAAGAATTTACAATATGAGACTTGGCCCAATTCAAGGCATATTCAATATTCAGTAATTCTTCCTTGATTAATTGCAATTAGTATTTAATTTTTATACTTAGTTCTAACTTTATATTATCTCTAACGACTTTCGTTATTTGGTTCATTTTAACGTTTTGCTCATTTATTTTCTCAATTAATTGTTTATTTATAATTATTTGTCTGTTATTATTTTCATCTAAATTCTGTAAGTTTTCGTTAATAATGTCTGGGTCATGATGGTCGGGGTTACCTGCGACCCACTTCCATGCGGATCCAATGAAATTTAAAGATCGTTTATTTTTGTTTTTGGGGTAATCTTTGATATAAGTGTTCGAATTTGTGACATCTCATGTAAAAGAAACGGATATAATTCCTGAGATTCTGTTATGTTATTAATTATTGTTTTCTCTGTCTTGTTCGTCAGGTTGTCGTATTCTGATAAGGCAATTATGTGAATTATTTTAAAGGTTCCTTCCTGTATTCTTGCTACGTCATCTTTAATGGTAATTAATTGCGAGTTTGTGTAGTCCAATACTTGGAATTCTGCAGGTGAGAATTCAAAAAACAATAAAATAGTATTTTCTATGTCCCTTTATTTGTATTATGTTATTAAAATCTACGAATAATTAATCGCTGCCTTCGTAGTCAAATCTATATTATATTTTGTTATATTTATCTACTCATATCCTCTTAAAATTTACACCCTTTTTTTACTAATTTGATTCAATATTGTTTTTTTTTTTCATATTACATTTAGCATCCTAGTTTCCATTGGTCGTACGCCTATGGCATATTGTTCGACCTTATTTGTATTTTTCAATCATTATTGCTACCTTGAATTTCTTATTTTGTATCAAAATCGTACACCTATGGCATATTTATTGATTTGTACGTAATTATGTATAAATTTTATATTCAAATAGAAGAATCCTTTATTTCTAATTTCTTTTCCTTAGTTCCTAAATTTTTTCCTTTAACTATTTTAATTTTCAAAATTCCGATGAGTCCTTTCAGCTGTTACGCATCGCATAATTTCAAAAAGAGTAGAATGGAAGCGTTCTACTTGTCCGTTAATGGTATTTGTGTATGGGGGTGTTATAAATATTTCTATGCCATATTGGTTTTCAAGCATAAACGTAATTGTTGTTAGTATGGTAAATGTCGATATGTACGATTTGTCCTTAAGATACTTACAAGATTTGTTTCGTCAAATTTAGGCTCAATTATGATGCTCAATTATGAAGCTGATTACCATAGTATTTTGGAGTTCTTTTTACGTTTTCATAAATCTTGAGGACGCGGTCTACGCTTTTCCTCCATGAACTGAACTCCGCCGGATTTCCTGAAAAATCCCTAAGGCTTTTCACGATGTCGGGTATTCTGCCTAGGTCTCCTATTTGTCACAGATGTTCCGATCTAATAGTCTCGTCCGTCGCAGTCGTAAGTATGCTGTTTGGGCTGTTGCTAATGTTTTCCTGAACTACTTTCCTAACTGCATAATTTATAAGCTTTTCTAAGTCTAACTGTGTAATTGATAAACTAGCTTGTGTAGAATCACGCTGGGTATTTGATACGCCGTAAATAAGGTTGAACTATTGCGCAACAAATTGGCAGCAATTTAATTATTTTTAATAAACAAAACTGCCTGTTGCGAAGTTTCAACATTTGTTAACTTACATAGTAAATGTTAGTTATTAAGCAAAGAATTTCCTTAACAATTTTATAGAAAGTCATGAAGTAATTTATACATATAAAATGCCTACATCATTTCAACAAATAAATAATTTGATCTATCTTCTAGTAAAAAGACATTTGATTTCTCTACAAAACAAATCGTCATATACCCTATCAACAAAATATATACATATATACACATATTGAGTAAATCAATATCTATACATTCTCAAAAGGCTTGAAAACTTTCAGCATTACTGACATTCGATAATAAAAAGGGACATTCTGACTGTACAAAATATGTATAAGATAAACAAACGTATCAAATTTAAAAAAAATTAAAATTGGTAAATTTATAATATCAAGCAATAAAAAAAATTAAATTTCATATGTATTTCATATCAATGGTAGTTGAAAAGAAAACAGGAAAAAGAATTGAAAATCAATCTCCAAATCATAATTGAGAAATGTCATATACCCTATCAACAAACTATACAAATATGTACAGTGTATCGCTAAAATGAGTATGCAGCTATTGAATTTACTTATATATTTCATTTAAATAAAAGCCTATAAATTAATTCAAACAAAAAAATGTTATTTCAGTTTTTAGAGTTAAAGGCAGTTAAGAATATTAATAAAAAAAAATTGTCAACTTTCTTGCATTTGTTTTATTTATTTTATTTAAATGAAATATATAGACTTAATAGCTGCATACTCATTTTAGTGATACACTGTACATCTGGTGTCTGAAAATAGGAATCAAACAGAATTGCTCTTTCTACACGAAAATTAAAGATATGGACATAAATAAATTCATCAGGTCAATGTCCATTGTATTGAGCCAGAAAGTCCAAACTTTAAGCCACGCCAATTGATCCCAACTTAGTATGAAAAATGTGTCCCGGAATCAGCATAAACATACTACTGATACGTATTTCAGTCTGTAATTTTTAAATTTTAATTTTTTTCTAAAAATGTTTATTTCTATGTATTTTTTAATACAAAATCTGTAGTTTTTCTGTCAGTCACATAAGGGGTAAGAATGGTATTATTTAAGATACTGTTTGCTACTATTAGATTATCGCTAATCATTTTAGCCGGCTTTCATTTAAATTAATCAACATAAACGAAATTAATTTAAAAGAAAGATTTTTTTGATGTGTAAGTAGTGTTGTGATGAAGAAGAGATAGCAACACATTTCACTACGACGAATGTCTTTTTGCTAGATCTATTCCCCGTTTCTGATAGTTGCAAAGTACTTCATTATGATCAATTAATAGCATCAGTTTTCTCAAAGCATGACCTTATATTTTTGTCATATAACTTCAAAATACTACGTAACGAAAAATCATTCCCTTATCAAGACTTCAAGAATATTGATATAACGACACTTGAAAATACTCGCTGGGACGATATTTTGTATATACCATCTGTTAATGCAAAAAAAAAAAATAATTTAAATGGTCCTATTTATCAAATATTTAAAAAAAAAAAAAAACGTTCCACTCAGAACAAACAGATCAAATATGAGAATAAATCGTTGGTTTTCCTCGGAGATTAAATTGGCTTTTGAGCATCTAATTTATAATCGATGGAAACGCTACAAAACATCACAGTTTCTTGCGGAATTTCGAAGGGCGAGAAGAGAAGTCGTAACGAAAATAAGGCATGGCAAACTAATATACCATGGCAATAAATTTCAGAATGCCGTAAATAATAAACAGACATGCAGGCAGATTAGTGAAAAGCGTGTTGTTAGTACAATCCATAAATCAGTCACATTATATGTTAATGCCCTTAATAGAGAATTTTGTAATATCCCGCAACCACCGGTAAATCTTAATTTTTATGATGATGGTAACAATATGTCTCCAATAAATTAATTCCATTTTCAACATCTTAGTTAGGAAGACATTATGAAAGTATATCTAAAGATTAAGTCTCATGCTGTTGGCCTATACGACGCTCATTCTCGTTTCAACACGATTTTGACCACAAGTACATGAAGTCGGCGAAAACTGTTCCAGTGCCTAAAACTGATAGAAACTACCGGTTAACATCTATCCTATTCTATATATTGTTCCGTTTTTACCATTTTAAAAAAGTGTATTTATGAGTTCGTAGATTGTAGTTAAAATAAAATAAATTTTGTGTTTGGTTTTAATTAAAAATCCTTTATCCAACACAGTTATGTGACTACTTGTGACTACTTGTAATCTTTTTACAAGCAATAAAAATTTTTATTCTTAATTAATTTGTCTGTTTACAACTTTGTAAGCAACAACAATTATTCGGCAGATCTTTCTTCCTAAAGATCTTCCAACCCGATCGTAGTTATAATTTAGGTTCGATCACAACCTTTTCAACCACAGGTTATCCACACTTAACTCTCTTTACTGAGTTAGCTCCAACTAAACTGTTTTTTTTTTTTGCTATACTACTAACTTCATAGGTTTACTCCTTGTGAACTCTCCTCATACCAATAACACATTCGCTGAGTTAACTTATATGGCTGAGTAATGGCACGTATAGTTGTTCTTGCAGTTTTTGCTTATTTATTTTAAGGAAGTAATAAACGCAGAGGTTCCAAATCTTATTTTCGTAACAATATCTAAGGTTTTTTAGCAGATTCTACATAAACAAATTTGTAAACATATATTTTACAATAATTTACTAACTGAACGCCAGTCTGGGCTTAGGCCTCAACACAGCTGCACGACAGTATTAACCGAGGTGGTTGAGTACATTCGAGCAACTTGTTGACTTTTTTGATTTTACTTAATCACTCCAAGGCATTTGACAAGGTAAATCATGAAATGTTACTTAACTGCTACAAAGTTAATATCTTCGTATTTAATTGGTAGATCGCAGATAGTTGTCAAAGATGGCATTGGTTCGCCACCCTTATTTATATGTAGAGGTGTTCCACAAGGAACTATACGTTGCCCACTTTTTTACTCCATGTATGCAAATGACCTTTCTTTGCAGACCAGATACTCTAAAATTCAGATGTATGCTGATGATGTTCAGCTTTAAGCTGTTCACAAACATCTAAAATGGATTACGTCTTAACTCTGTTGAGTCTAAATACTTAATAATTGGCACAATTCCGGCCGTGGTAAGAGAGAATTCGAATATGTACTTAATGAAACTAGAATTCAATAGGTAAATACGGGAAAAAATTTGGGCGCTACTTTTAATAGCACGCTAACATGGACAGATCATATTAATCAAGTATCTGGCAAAATTTATGGAAAGATCAGAAACCTATGACAGAGTCAGTACTTTACTCTCATGAGGATATAGATGATACTTGCTAAAACATATCTTATTCCAACTCTTTTATATGCCGCTGAAATTTATGCTGGCTGCAATATGACTTTGAAACGAAAGCTCAATTCAACGTTTAATAACATCGTCCGATATATTTTTGCTCTGAAAAGATTTGATCATATATCCCCGTATTTAATACGTGTCCTTGGTATACATAACATAAAATTATAACAATGAAGAAACCTGACTATCTCTATGACAAATTTGTTTTCACATCGTCTGCGAGAAATAACAATATTCGAACATTTATATATCGAAAGAGTGCTTCTTATCACAAGTTTTGTATGTATACCATTTATCTCTGGAACCATCTCCTCCGAAATATACAATTTGCTAGCACACAATTCAAAAGCTTGTTAATAAGTTATTATGCTTATTCAAATTTATTTATTTTGGTATAAATTTGTTAATCACATATTGTTTTAAATTCCATAAGCTATGTTGTATTTTACTTTTGATTAATTTAATTTTCTTTTTTATGTAACTTATCTGATTCTAATGCTGTAATTACTAAGATTTTGTTGCAATAGAAAACGTAAATGATAAATAAATAAAAAATTTTCTTCGAAATTTAAATAAATTTGAAAATAAAATATGGCAACACTGTGTGTAAGTTTCTTTACACAATGTCTGTATGGATATGTGTTAAGTGTGTTTGTGACAAATATGGTCATATGAAATCGAATTTGAATTTATACATTTACGTATATACATATATACCAAATGTGGCTAAAGTGTCATTTAAGAGCCGGAATTTCGATTTCCTATATGTATACACCCGAACGAAAACTAATATATTCAACAGAGAATATGAAATAAGCAACTATTTCCTTCTGTTGTGTAATATCTTTTAATGAAAGCACACGTATGTCGCTTTGTGCACTTAAATTGCTTACTTTTTTATCTTCACACACTGCAAAATTTTACTACAAATACAAATTTCGATTTGGCCACCCCTGGTATATATAATACATACCATATATTTTTTATTTTACTTGGTGTATTCTGAATTTGAATTGAAAGATGAAACATACGATCACAATATTTTGTTTTCGTTTATAATTCCATTGTGTTTATTGGTTACGGTTTTTCTATTGAGTTAAGTATGCGTTTATGAATGATTTTGTATTTTCAAGGGCTCACAATTTACTGTGAAATTTTAAAGAATTATTAACAATAAATATATAAGATTTAGAATTTTGTTAAGAATAACACACCTTCATTAAACAAATAACAAATAGTTACGTTTATTTATCTATACAAAATAGATTAAAATTGATTTAAAAAATAATATATACTTATGAAGGAGTAATACTACTTAATGTGTAACAAAAGACAAATACTACAGAAAATTTCCTTTTAGAAGTATATTTAGAAGTGAAACGGTTCCAAAGTATGTATTAATGCAATCAATAAGAACTTTTTACATAGACTTTGATTTAGTTGATAAATAGCGATAGAAAACATTTGAATAACATAGTAGTTCTAGTAGTATGTAATAGAATTAAAAGATATGTGTAATAAGATTTCTATTTGTATTTAAAAATAGAAAAACTAAATATTAAGGTTTTTTTAAACATTTTATACAGATAAATGCACACAATACAAGTACAGTTAATATACACTTAAAACAAAAAATTAAATTAATGAATAAAAAAATGTAATAAAGTAAATAAATTATTACGTAGATATAAGATTAAGAAGAAGTACTAATTGTTACAGACACAAGACGATGACAAAGAAGCCAGGTTTACTTTAATATAAGAATAATATAATTTTTATAGAGTTTCTAATAAAATATTGTATTTAATAATAAAAATTTGTTGAAACAAATACAAGATTAAAAATATTGCATGCCAACTACTTTGTGAAATTTTCGTATAAAAATTATTTAAAGTTTTATAGTTTTTAGATTTACATATGTATGCATCATACAATTGATGAATTAAAAAAATAGTAATTTTTTAATTTTTAACCATGTATATAAAATTTTAATAGAAAATTGTATCAATTTAGAGAGCAGATCAACACAAAAATTATGTTTGCATAATGATCCATTTATTAATATGCTGAAGAGGTCAAAAGGTGTACAATACTAATATCTAATCAGAGCCAGTGTGATGGCTCATGAAACTTTCTCCGTCATTATATCCATTCCTCTAAACTCCTATAGGGATCATAGGATAGCAGTTGAATTCCATTGCACTCTATCCAATGCACAATTTAATGTATTTTAACTTAGATTTAATGTAGCATATTCGTATTAGATTTGCCATCTGCATGTGTGCGATGGAGGCCCTCCACGTTTACTGCACTGCGGATTTCATTCCATCGCTTGTCTTGCAATATCATCGCCTTGCTCTGTAACAGAAAAAAATGGTTGTTTGATATGGTTCTAGGGAAATAAATATGTATAGTGCAGAAAATTGTTCGTGAATACGTATTGTTATCGCGTGCTGGCTCATTCCGTGACTTTCAGTCATTTACATAGCAATGTGGCCTCTACGATCGAATTTAATAGGTTCCTCTTTCAAGCCGCTAGTTTTGTGAATTATACTGCGATTGGTTGCTCTTATTTGTGAAACCGCTCAGTATTTTCAACACATCATCGGCATAATCGAGACCTTTAAATCTGCTTAGCAGCTTTCATGTAATGCCCCTTCTCTGTCCTGTTGCCTTAAGCATAAATTGGTTGGACGCGGTTGGACCAAAACGGCAACTCTACACAGCCCTGACGTACACCACCCTTAAGATTATTTTGTCACTCAGGAGATTCCCATAATGTATGCAAAACGAAGTTTGTATATAATCCCCTAAAAAGGGAGATAAGTTGCAAGCCATAACATTTCATATAGCATTGTGGTTCAGTGTATAGAATACTTTCTCAAAATATATGAATGTTGGGTAAAAATGCGATCTCTATTCGAATGACTGCTCCACTATTTTCCTCAGAGTGCTTACCTTTGTAGGAAATTGTTTTTATACTACTGTGAAAATACTTTTGCTTACTTAAGTTACTGTCAAGTCTCAAAGAAAAGTCTGTACAATACAGCATTTTTTATCACGAAATGTTGTTTTTATATCTATTACCTATAAGCATTTTAATATAAACGAGTTAATTTTTATTAACTTTAATAATTAAATAAAAAAATAGTAATTGAAATACGTCAGTTGCTCTCACCATTCATTGCACCACAAGATTTTATATCGAATTCACAAAATTTGACATCGTTGTACCTTGTATTGAATACACTTTTTGTTTATTTACTTGTGAACACACTGTGTATTACACGGTACGCTGAAAATAAACGAAGTTTGAATACCTGGAATATGATACTACTTTTGTGATTGGCACTGTTGAATACAATAAAGATCTGTTTTTGAAATTTTCAATACACCTTCAAAATCTCCAGTTACGGGTAAAAAACCGGTTGTTTGACCTTCATGCACTTATAAGCTAATAACTTAGCTGACTATTACCCGATTTTAAGTTTCTTTCCGGATTTGAAAAAAGAGAAACCTTTTAAATTGCATGGACGTTACTTAAGTGTAGTCTTGAAGAATCGAGGTGTATTTCTCAAGCAAACACGTTTTTCATCATTTTTTTTCCACATTATTCAAGTTTTTTGCGTTTATTAAGTTATGAATACAATGTGACATACGGTTTATAAATCCATTGAAAATTTACGGAGTTATTAAGCTTTTTGTAGTGCAGCTCATGAAAATATCATAAAATTTTATTTCTTTATTTTATTTTTAAAAAAGTTTAAAATTTTATATAAAAAGTATGATTTTTGATAGATCCTTTCACATATTCAAACACATTTGAAAATCATTCCAGGCAATCTGTGAACAAAATAGGCCTTTTTGAAAGCTGGTACTTACAGTAAGGCAATAACTCAAAATATACAACAAGGATTGCAAAGGAGTAATTATTATTAAGCGTTTCCAAACAGCTTTATTCTACTTATTAGTCACCTAATATAAGCCTTACAGGACTTAAATCCTGCTATTGCTAAAAAATGGTGCAATAATTCCAGTGAAAGTACAACAAACAAATTGTATTTAATGTGAAAAACAAATTTAATGAATAAATAAGGCTCTATAAAATATAAATAATCAATAAATTTTTTTTTTTAATTTTTGGGGAAAATTCGGTACCAAATTTGCAGAAATTTGAATTCCTTATTTCTTTTTTTTTAATTTAAATAATATGGGACAGAAAAGTTGGTATATTTTTGTTTTAATATTTTTACATTTATCATTTTTGAAAGTCAAAACGTTATAGTTCTGTGCGACTGTATGTATGTAGTAGAATATAAAAAAATACTGGGAAAAATTTTAATTCCGCCAATAGAATTGTAAGCTTTGGAATACAGAATATATAAAAATTTTTAAAATATTTTCTTTGATATTTAATGTATTTTTTTGATGTACTATTGTCACCTAACTTCAAAAATCATCATCATTTCACTTTGTTGGGAATAAATTATGTATTTCTTTTATTTCTGTTATATGCAACTTTATGAATAAATAGTAAAACTGGTAAATATTTATAGCTTTCTGTTTTTTGTGAATTTTCAGAAATCAAATTTATCATAATTTAACAAAAAAAAAATTTATGATTTGCTTTTCAATAAATCCAAAAATACGGGTTATATTAATATTATGTCTTAAAGCTGATATAATTTGGAATTTTGTAGCATATTGCTTAACGAAATCGAATGAGTCATTTCAAAGTTTTCATAAAATGTATGAAGCAGCCTCTTCACAGATGTCACAATAAAGAAAAATCAAAAAAAAACTTACCCATAGAATCTGAAATGCTGATGATTTTAGAAGTTAGGCGACCATAGCGCATTAAAAAATATAGTGGTTATCCAAGGTCAGAAATTTTTTTTCCATTTATTGCATAGTGTAATTTAGTCTATATTATTTTTTTATTATTATTTTTTATAATGCATACATATGTATTTTAATTTTACAAATTTATGACTACAAAATGAAAAATGACATTTGCTGTAATCGAGTCAATGAAATGAACTGATTGTTTCGATTTGTTGCGAAAAATCAGTTTTATGATAGAAATTCAAAAATTAATATACTATTAATATTAAATAAATAAATAATTAGAACAAAACAAATAGAATTTAAATAAGATTTAAGAAAAAAAATATAATCCATTTCTTAGCGGCCGAAATTGATATTAAAAGTTAAAAAATCCAAATAGACATTATATAGTCTTTGGTTAAATTAATATAAAAAACTTCTGGGATTTATTGAATATCAAATGTAAACGCATGTTCCACATAGATGAAGATGTTACATATGTAAACGCATGTTTCACATTTTCAACATATTCTATCCAATCCGCTATGAAGTACGTAAGTGTACAAAGGATATAAGCAAAGTCTATATATTTATAAAGATGTTGCACTGCCATACACTTAGTTTCCAGCACAAAAATAAGCAAAGGATTTAGTATACCTCCCCTAAAAAAGTAAGTTAATCTTGTTCTCTTTCAGATTTTGATAGTGAAGAGAAATATCGCGAAAAAGAATAAGCTGAAACATAAATACGTATTTACGTACATATATGTATGTACGTATGTATGTACTTAAGTATATATATGTACGTATATATGTACTTAAGTACATATATGTACGTATGTATGTTTCATCTAATTCTCTTTATCATTTATGTACATACGTATGTATGGATGTATGTGTCATCGATGTACAAACAGTTTTTGATTCCTTTTCGTACTTTGTATGTGTCATCGATGCGCAACAGTTAATAAATAATTATTAACCGAAAACAGATTTTTTAAAAATTGCTACTTTTCGAAATATTTGAAATCGGGTTTTTGAAACAGTCGAATAATCGATCTCCCTAGTGCATTGGCTTTTGTAAGACCACGCCTGGGTTTTTTGATCCCCAGATACGGCATATTTGCTTATTAACGTACCCACCAAGATGAAAATGAGCTTCATCTGAAAAGATGATATTTTTTTGAAATTTCCAATCAATTGTCTTTGTTTTGGAAATAAATTTCTAATAAATCACAACGTTGCACAAGCTTCATTTGCGGCTATTTGCGTTAGCCGGATATCAAGGATGGATTCCTTCCGCTCAGCTGTCACACAATGTTTACATTCCAAATTACAAGACCGACGTGAGAGAGCATCAGCATTCCCATGTTTTATGCCGCTTCGGTGTTCAATGCTAAAGTCATAATCCTGGAGGCGCTCAATCCAACATGCTAACTATCCTTCAGGGTTCTTAAATTGTATCAGCCATCTCAGTGCGGAATGAAAAGTCCTTAGCAGAAAATGTGGACCATATAAGTACTTATGGTAATGTTTTATGCATTCCAGGACTGCCGGTAGCTCACGTCGAGTTACACAATAATTCCCTTCAGGATTTGACAGCGTGCGGTTATAGCAGCCTTCAGTAGACCGTTCGTACTGA
>JAKWBJ010000170.1:665000-860000 GCA_023159175.1 Wohlfahrtia magnifica | reverse complement strand
TTATTTATTTACTTATTAAATAAAAAAGTAACAAAATTTCTTACATACTAGGAAAATCAATTGTACAGAATTGCAATTACATATTTTTCAGATTTTGTTTTTGTCCATCGTAGTTGTTGCGTTTCGACTTTCAAACGTGACTGCCATAACACCATCACGATTTTTTTCGATAATTCGAGATGCAACGCTGTGTGGAGGAATTTGAGGATCCGGAAACGGTGGATCGTCAAATTCTATATATTCGAGCAAATAAAGGGTCCGCCAAATAATTTTTTTTTTAAATCCTATAAAAAAACTACTGAATATTTTCTCAAATTTCTTTTTTTATTTGAAAGTACAATTCTTCCGGTTAAAAATGGAAAATAATTTCATTCAAATGGCTGCCTCGGCTGGCCATACAGTAGCCTACACGATCGGTCCAATTTTTAAGCACATTATCGATTGTGTGCAGCTGTATTTCACCAATGGCTTCACGAATATTGTCCTCTAAAGCGTCAATTGTCTCTGTCATGTTGGCGTAACACTCATCTTTGACGGCACCCCACAAATAATAGTCCAACGGTGTCACATCGCAGCTCCGATGTGGCCAAACGACATCAGCTCTGCGGCTGATAATGCGATCTTCAAAAACAGGGCGCAAAACATCGAGTGTAGCTTCGGCTGTGCAAATGTTGCTAATATCCTCCTCTTCAATTTTTGTGAACAAAAATTCGTTCAACATGGCCCGATAACGATCGCCATTGACTTTAACGTCTACTCCTTGCTCATTTTCGAAGAAAAATAGCCCAATTATGCTTCTGAACCAAAATCCGCCCCAAACAGTGATTCGTCTTGGGTGTATCGGCTTTTCAATGTATGCGTGCGGGTTTTCTGTGCCCCAACTACGACAATTTTGCTTGTTTACATACCCGCCAAGATCAAAATGAGTTTCATCTGAACACATCGCAACATTACCATGATTTTCAAAGTGATGTCGCAATGTTCAAGTATATACACAATCATATTCGTTCAGCGGAAGGATAAAACTAATTAACTGTCAAATCAGACATGAGCTAAGTATTACCATTCACAAAATAAGCACTAGTTGAAAAAAACCGTTAGATGGCGGACCCGGTATATGGTATATTTGCAGTGAATGGCGGCTCCGTTATATTCATTTATCACGTCGACATAATTAGTACAGTTAAAATTTATATTAAAGCACTAGATATATTGTTTTCTTTATATCAACTAAATTGTTTAGATAATAAGTTAAATGAAATTTTCGTACCAATTTGATGACTATCAACTATTAACTGAATAAAAATTCAAATCCGTATACATAAAATTACATATATACATATATATGGATATTAAAATTTGTTTGTTTATTTGACAATCTATCGAAAACGACTGAACCGATTTAATTGAAATTTGCAAAAAGAAGAAGATCAGACTAACGAAGTAGGCTATACTGTTTTCCGAAGTTGGTTTTGGCGGAATACTTGCCTAATTAGTCACATGAGTTATAGCATAATATTGCAAATTTATTAAATTCTTCAACCGAAAAGTACGATAATAGAATTAAAAAATAATTTTTTCGTGGAAAAATGGTCAAAATTAGTGACTTTTCGTCTGCAATGTTACTTATTTTCTCTTTTTTTGATTGCTAACAGTCATCATCCCGTTCAAACGTGGTCTTTGCATTTTCCTTATAAAGACAAATAGGTGGAACAAAAACTGATAGGAGATTCCCGGGATACACCGAATGAGGGAAGATAGTTTTAAATAAAGTTGTAGAATAAATAAATGTTCAGTAAATTTTGATACTATGTGGTCAATTTTAATATTAGCCATTGGCTAAATACTTGAAAAGGTATAATGGCTGCATGAATTGAATCTTTTCGGCCAAGTATGGTCAATTTTTGGTGGTTCAAAGATGTTCATTGGCATTGTAATAGTCAAACCTTAATTTAGATTTCTTTAGTTTAATATTCTTATTCTATTACTTTTTTCATTCCCCGTAGTGATTCACTTAAAAAAGTTTGATTTCGATGCATTTCACTGGTGACAATTCTATCAAAAAAAATGTATGCTCAATTAATGCGGCTTCTTCAAATAGCCAGCCTTTTCTAAATGATTTTATAATACTATATGGTTGCTGTTTATTGCCTCTTTAATATCGAAACAATTTTGGCAATTTTTGACTTCACTTACAGCATGTTTTTGCACCGTCCAATCATTTTTTATATCAAATTACGACGATTTAAAAACTCTATTGACCAAATATGTAAATCGAAATGTCATATTTTAAACAACTGCTCCATTTGCGCAATCGATTTATTTTTTTGCCGATTGTTGGAAAAAAGTTTATATGAATAATACACATAACACAGGCGATTAAGTTCACAATAGCAAAGGCAAAAAAACTCGAAAAAAACTAAATTTCATAACTAACGTATTGAAACATTAAAAGAAACATACCTATAAACAAATTAATTTTCGGTTTATATACTTATGGCATTTTCTTTTCTGACCCAAAATGTTGCACTTCCACTCTTTGTAAATAAACGTCGGTAAAATTAAGAAATATCAAAGATTTCTAAAGGCAAAATTTTTAGATACAAACACAGCACACCTTCTTTGTACAATACTCATTTTTTTTTTTTTTTTTTTTTTTGTAATGAACACAAAAAAGGAAAAGGCAACAAAGAGAAATAATTTCAACTTTTCTGTCAAGCTCATATGAAAAATAATATGAATTTACTAATATGAATATATAAGTAATGTGGAAACTATGTTTTCTGTGATGCAACAATTTTCCTCTTTTTCGATGCCAGATTTTACAATGTCTGTTTTACTTTTGCAGTGATTTTATATGGTTACTATGCACATAGAAATGTATGTGTTTGCTCTTTTGTCCTTTTGTGTTGAAAAAGGCTGAATTAATTTTTGAATAAAACCAAAAAAAGATTAATAAAAAATTTGGAAGCTAAATCGAACATTAAAATACTAAATTTAGCTTAAAAAGCTATCACACTGTCAGTCTTGCACATTTCATTATGCAAGTGAGCAAGAAAATGTGTTTCTGTTCTTCTCTTAATCAGCAAAAATAAGATTTACATTTTAAAAAATGATAAAGAGAGCACAGGAAAAGTTTTTTGTTGATGCATAAAATTTTTAATTTTTTAAGTAAAACATCTTTATATTATGTAGGCTTTAATATAAGCATCATTTATCTGGCAGCTATGCTTACACGTACATTCATATATAGCTACAAACTTGTTTACAAAATTACAAACATACATAGCATTTTATTGCAGACGTTTAAAAAAAAAAAACGTTGTATTGCAGATGTTTTTTAAAAATTTCATTAATACTTCAATAATATTTTATTGCAGGTATGTATTTTTCGTCCAGAAATTTAAAAAGTGCGAATATACTAATGTATAATAACATTTTATTGCTGTTATTTTAAGAAAAGTTTTTTTTTACAAATATATTAATAATTAGGAATTTGCAAAAAATTTCTTGTGCCTAAAAATAAATTCTATAAATATATTTAAACTTAGTAGTTATATAAAGAAAAATTTTAATTATAGCTACATATACCTAAATTAATATCCCCCGAAGAATAAACCAATTATTCAAAATAAAAGTAAAATGAATTCAAAGAGTGTGTTATCTTGGCGTTTGCAATCAACATTGCCACTTATTGAAAGAGAAAACGTACCAGGCATGCTCAAAAACGGGTAAAAATTTGCAGAAAATATTAAAAAAAGTACCAATCGTTATCCTAAAAGTAGAACAGTACAAGATATGGGAGTATATATAAAAAATTTCAATTTCTTCATCTTGAAATGAAAACTCTTTCGTAATGATATAAAATATTTAGTAAATTAAATCTAATTACATAAAAAGCGAATAAAATACAAAATATTTTTTAACACTTGGAATGTTCTTTCGTTATTTTATTTAATGAGAAAATACATCAGAAACAAGTAAATATCAAACATATTCACACTTAACTTCGTTTTCGTATTGGCCTTTTTTATATTTGACATATCAACAAATGCAATACTTTAATACAGGATGCAAATCTATTATAGGGCATTTACCATTTGACTGAAATCTAATTTACGAGATTTCAACAAAATCCAGAAGATTTTAACACAATTTCCCACACAAAGCAAAATCTACATCTCCATGAGATTTTTTTGAAATATTCAACTATGTCGAGTAGATTTAGTGATAAAAGTGTGTTTTTTTTACTAAAAACTTACCTTTCTGTACTAAATATGCAACGCTCTAAAAGAACGAATGGCAATTAGATAAAAATTAAAACATATTTAATAAAAAAAAAAATAATGTATTTCCACCATTTTGTAGATCATTGTATTCATTACAAGCAATATTCTCATTATGACTATGATGAACGGGCACCGAGTTTTCAGGAAGTATATCTTTTTCTTCTCTTACCAAATAATTTGTCATCAGACTTTGTGAGGTTGATTTTTTCTATGTTGAAGCTTTATTATTCGTTCCGTAACTGGATATAATTGAAAATTTCGTTATGTACAGAACTTCACAAGTTTCTTTGAAGTAAGAGGTTCAACTATTTCCTCATGGTCTTGGACGTTATCGTAGTTAATTTGATATTGTTGTCATCGGATACTACTAGCGCTACTTAATTACTACATTCAGTAATAAAATGAGGGCGAACGCGTCAATGGATTTAAAGATCTAAGCAAGAATTGGTCGAGCTTTACTTTATACCTATATATACAGATATCAACGTTTCTGTTTTTAATTAACATTTTTAATACATAACACAAAAAGAATTAAAACCGCATAAAACGAGTATTTAAAAACAATATACGGGTGTATGAAGCAGAAAAGCACCAAAATAATACCTTAAAAGCACCAAAATGGCAACACTGTTTGCAGTTTATGAGAAACAGAGAAACGCAAAAGATATGTTTTGATATATTTTATATCCACTGTAAAACTTAAAATCGGCTAATATTCAAGATCTTAGCTTAAAAGTGCATTAGGGTACGAAGATCGAGCTTTTTACTCATAACTCGAGATTTTGGAGGTGTTATGATAATTTCAAAACAGATGACTTAGTGTCGTACTCGATGGCACTTATTAGAAATATAATATAACTTGCCAGGTATTTGTTTCGTCGCACTGTGTAAATTATGACTACGTATGGGGTGGTGTTTCAGATAACGTTCAGTCATGGCCCACATAATTTGGAAACATTCGCAAACATGCCCCAATCACATGATTGGAATATCATTGAGCATTGGTAGAGTTATGTGAAAAACAAATTAAAAAACCAAATTAAAATCACACCATTTCTGTTCTCGTAGAGAAATGGTATAAAATTGATTTTTATAATTGTGAAAAACTTGGTGAATTAGAAAATTTGACAAAGAAAAAAGTTTACGACAAGGTATTAACTTTTTCAAACTTTTAAGCTTTTTTGCAAAAAACAATTTTGTTATTGATTGCTGTTTTGTCGGTGTATATCCTTAACTGTGTTTATTATAACTGATCGTTGCGTTAGGAGGCACGCGCAAAGTCTACGCTTACTGGCGAAACATTTCTGTCGAGGTTGTTAATCGATTGAGGAAGAGGAGAGTGTTGCCTACTTTGTTTGCCAGTATCCGTCTCTAGCTAGATGTAGATTGCTTACACTTGGCTCGCTCTTTCTCGATAGCTTGTCGGAACTATTATCCACATATCCCAATTCACCCTCTTTGACTGATAATTTGAACTGACTACTAATCTATTTGGACTAAATTTAGTGACCCTTACTGTTACCGTTTTAAACATATAGACAAATAAATATTTGTATGGGTGTTGCACCGCCTGTTTTTTTAAGGACAATTAGTGAAAATAGATCCTCCCAACGCATGTATTGGCTTGTAAATGGGTTAAGTGGTTCTCGAGTTATCAAATGACGAATATAAGACATTTTATTTTTATATATTGCACACTAAGTCATGAACAGTCACAACTCAAAATTTTTCAAAATTGCTTTTTTTCATTATCCAATTCACTGATCAAATCTCTAACGACCACGAAAATTTTATTTGTATAATTGTGTTCCTTAACTAATTATTATTATTATTTTACTAGTGGCGCTTGAACATAATCAGCTAAAAATTCAGTTAGACGTGACTTATCGTAACGCCTTAGTTGTAAGGTAACAAGCGAACCCTATAAGCAACACTATGATCGATTGGTGGTGAAATTCCGTAACGCCGTTTTGCCTCTCCTGAACATTTAAAAATTTTGAGTTGTGACTGTTCATGATTTACTGTACGATATGTGTATAGATGTAATAACATATGTATGTACATATGTGATCACTAAAAGTGCATCACATGAATATGTAAAAAAAAACCTCTTGGTGGATGATGAATGTTAACAAACAATAAACTTTTCTTTAAAAAAGAAAAAATATAATTTTGGAAGAAAAGTCACTAGTTTTACCCATTTTCTCCTAGTTTCAACTTCTCCAGGTTTAATTTTGAAAAAATAAATATAACACTTTGAATAAACAACAAAAAAAAATATTTTAGTTTTCATCACATATATTTAAAGGTGTCAATTTAATAAATTTTCAATATCAAACTAAACACTAAAATACGACAAACAATTTTTTTTAATAAATTTTAACTTGAAAATTCGAAATTCCAAATCCCTATCTGTTAGGAATAGGAGGAAAAATTTATTCCTAGGGAATTTTCAGAATTGGGCTGTATATAAACGATTGATTTATTTTTTATCTACAACTTTTCCAAGTGTAATTCAGAAAGCTCTATTATAATTATATTTTAGAAAGCGTCAATTGCAATTCAAATTAGTCAATTTGAATTGAGAAAGCGTCATTTGTAATTCAGAAAGCGTAAGTTTTAATTCAGAAAGCATAAATTGTAATTCAGAAAATTATTAATGTAAAAAATATTCGACTAAAAATCATAAACATACGTAGGAACCTGTGGATTATAGATACATATAAAATAATTATAATAACAATTATCAGTATTAACACAGTTCATGTAAAAGTTAAAAAGTTCAAAAGCGCAATTTATAATAACAGCATAAAAATGGAATTTAAGGAAAATTTCTTAATTGGCCAATGTGTAATGACAAGGAATCCAGAATTAAGATTGCTGCCATGTTTACATTTATTTCACAAAAAGTGCGCACAACCTATAATCGATGTTGTCATATCTGCAGAACAGTTATGATTGGAAATGAAGCAATTGAAATAAAAAAATAAAATAAATAATGGAAAAGACCGTGAAAGGATAGTTAATTGTGCTAACAGTGGTGGTAATTGGATTACTTTGGCTTCAAAGCTAGACATTATATATAAAACTGCATATAATGGGATCCAATCTGGGACTGAAAAAATATTGCCAAAAGGTGGTACAAAGCAAAAAGTTCCTTCTAATAATGAAATTGTGTTGATGCTTTCTTTGATAGAATAAGACTGTACCATAACATTGAAGCAAATAGAAGAGAAGATTATGCGTAATTTTAACTTTTTACTTGGAAGGCATACCGTTCACTACAAAACAAGTACACGTTGAAACCGTTGCAATGAATACTAGACAAACAAATAGAAACGAGCTGAATATGTACAATCCTTAGACCAGTACATACAGCAGGAGATACAATTTGTTTCGATAGATGAAACGAATTTTAATTTGTTTGGTCGTCAAAATAGAGGTCGTGCAAGAGTTGGAAATAGAGCAGTACAACCCCTACCAGCATCAACATTCTTTTAATAGGAGCAATTTCAACAACAGGAACCATTTGCATGGAACACAGAAGGGGTTAATTTAGTCCCCTTTAGCAAAAGAAAGGGTAACTACCTTAATTCAAAAGATATGGGAAACCAGCTGGAAGATTTGGTGATTGTTACGGACAATGCACCTTGCCATTCAAAGCTAGAAACAGTCATCAATGGTACGACAGCCTTTCTTTTGCTGACCCTA
The DNA here is from genome assembly GCA_023159175.1 of Wohlfahrtia magnifica. Lineage (NCBI taxonomy): Eukaryota > Metazoa > Arthropoda > Insecta > Diptera > Sarcophagidae > Wohlfahrtia > Wohlfahrtia magnifica. Next base: position 852,000 of record JAKWBJ010000170.1, on the reverse strand, counting down.
TTCTCCGATGCTAACCCCCATTAAGAACATTTAGTCAAAGATTAAAGCCTTTGTTAAAAGCAAAATTCGTGTTCCAAATGTTGCAGGTCCTGGCTTTATTAACAAAGATTGATCTAGAGAATATTATTGATCAGGCAACGAACACCATAACTGGGGGTGATTGCGCTCCTGCTGTGCAACACTATACAGTTTACTAAGGTAATACTTTGCAATGAAAAATATGGCAATCGGCGAATAAATTAACATATGTATGCATGTATCTTCATTTCATTTTGTTTTATAATATAATAAAATAACAAGAAAGAGAATTACAATTGAATAATCTGAATTACAATTGACTAATCTGAATTACAATTTACGCTTTATGAATTACAAGTGGAAAAGGTGTGGTTGATTTGGTAGTTTTAAGTTTATTAATGTGTTGTTTTTGTTTTTATGAAGAACTAACATTTGAAGCAATTTTATTTTAACTTTAAAGCGTTTTGGACTTTTGAAATTACATCGACCAGAATATGTTTGACATTGTTTTTCAAAAATATTATCTTGAAGGAAATTATCGAAAAAAAAATTTTAATTTAAAGTATTTTTAGTTTGTAAAAAAAAGTACATGTTTTTTAACTAAGATTTGTTTGAGATATGTCTATAATTGTTAAACCACAAAGGTAGTTAAATTTCCAATACTTTTATGAACTGTGTACTTCAGCTTTCATTACAAACTTTATTAAAATGCTTTAAGTGAGTATATTAATGAATGTTGGCGATGTAATTTTTTCATATACATACATAGACTTACTCCAGATAATTAAACGGTACTCATAATAAAAATAATTTTGTATTTTAAAGAGTCAATAATAGTCTACGCTCATAAATTTAAATCAGGCTTTAAAAAATAAAAGTGACAGAAGACTACTTTACAAATGCCAATAGCTACATATATTACATTTTTGTACATGTTTTAGCCAATGCACTGAGGGGCAGGATTGCTCCATTTTTTAGATTAATTAAACCACTGAGTTTAAGTATAATTTATTGGTATCTTTGGAAACATCGTGGTCTTGGTATTATGAATCAATCAAAAAACTTTCGTTTTTATTGAAAAATATAAAGATAATCATAAATAATCAAATAATCATAAATATTTCGAAGGTTATAATACACATTTATCAATTTATAGATACATTATTATGTATTCATTACCTATCACTTTGTGTTTCATCAGCATCTTCGTCACAGCTTGCGTCGAAATCCACCTTATCAGATGATAAAAGAAACAGACATTTTACTTCCTTAGGCACAACCATTTGTTTTGCCTTGAGAGTCGTGTGAGTTGCCGTGACCACCGGTTCTGAATTATTAATCCTATTAAATTTTTTTGCGTTATGCTCTCTAACTTTATTAAATATTGTATTAATAGATTCATGCGCTTCTTTCGACAAAGAACCAACACGTAATTATGAATTTTGAACTACTTCCCAACTGTGACTCAACAATTTATGTAGCGTTGGCTAGATCTAATACCACTGTTAATTATTTACGACCGTTTCTACATATACCATATATATATTTTATTAAGTCGACATTTATCCTGGATATTTTGAATGAAATTTTGTACTGTCTTAAAATACTCTGTAAGTACATTCATCATTATAATTACCACCACCATGCTTTAGCTGATCTAAATGTAGTCTAAAAGTTCTTTAAAATTTTTATAAAAAATTTAAAGTATTTTTTAATTATCTTTTACCAATTGTTGAAAAATATACAGATATTACTCAGGGCCACTTAAACGAAATATATATCAATTAAAAGATAAGAAAAAATTAGATTTTTTAAATTCCTACAGCCGACGTATTATTTGAATTCATGTAGTTTAAATTAACGTAAGTATAACGACATGTATAGGGTGGCCAATTTAAATGTTTAAGTTTTAAAATGCAATATAACTAAAACGGTTTTAAGTTTTTTCAAAATTTATTTATTGTGAAGTACAATTGTCCCGGTTAGAAATTAAATTATTATTTTATTTATATAGCTCCGTGGCTGACCTTATAGTACCCCATTCAATCGAACGAATTTCGAGAACTATCTCGAGTGTATGGAGTCGTATCTCGGAAATAGCATCAAGAATGTTGGCCTTCAAATGATCAATTGTCTCTGGTTTGTCTGCATAAAATTTGCCCCACAGAAAATAATCAAACGGTGTCAAATCACAGCTTCTTGGCGCCCAACTGACATCACCATTTCGGCTAATTAAACGGCCATCAAACGTTTGACACAATAAGTGGATTGTGGGATGAGAAGTGTCGCAAGTTGCACCATCCTGTTGAAACCAAACATCGTTCACATCAATATCGTGAAGAGCGGACAGAAAAACATCGGTATCATGTTTCGATAGGTGTCTTCATTGACCGTAATGGTTCGAAATATGAAATATGGGCCAATGATGTCTTCGCTTCACAAGCTGCACCAAACAGTCACTCGTAATGGGTGCATTGGCTTCTGTAAGATCACGTTTGGGTTTTCTGAGCCCCAAATATGGCAATTTTGCTTGTTAACATACCCACCAAGAAGAAAAGATGATTTGAAATGATGATAGATTTCCAATAAGTCCCAAAGCTGCTCAAGCGTAAATCTATTCATTTCGTTTAGTGGAGATAATATTCTCAATTTTGTGACAGAATAGAATGACATAAGTATTGCCAGATTCGATATAACCGCTGGTTCAAATATAAAGTCTGAAATTGCCCACCCAATATATATGTCTGTCTAAACGTAAAAAAAATAATACAATAATACTATTAATGGCATTCATATTTTATAACCGTTCAAAGTTGGTGGATTAAAAGCTAAATTTTGTAAATATTTTTTTTAGTTTAAAGTTTGTACTTTGAGGCCCCGCCCTTCGTCAAACTCGAAATAATTAAAAAAATATTAAATGCAGTTCATCTAAAAAAGGGTAAGCTAACAAAGTCTCTAAAAATTTTTCCTCGATTCTAATTTTTAAAAATTGACTTTTTTTTCAAAAATTTGTTAGGGCCGGCCCAACTTTAAATGGGTTAAAAAAGAAAAGAAATAAATGTAGACGGAAAAAAAATTATAATAAAATTTTGGAAAGGCGGTCAAAATTGCAGTCAAATAGTAAGAATTATCGGTAGAGTGTGGAAACCGTTAAGAACAGTAATAGACAGGCTTTAAACAACTGAAATTGTAACTTGAAATCCGCACAAATTAACTGACAGATAATTTCGAAGTGTAATGCCTCTTTTAAATGCTCTGCAAATATCGGAAGATGCCAAACAAACGTTTAAAAAGACCACTAGTAAGATACCGTTCATTTCGTTAGTTAATCTAATATACGTATAGCATTTGCAAATAAACACCTTAGCATGCCGCCAGAAAAATGGTAATTTTTGTATGATGAAAGTAAGTTTTGTATGGAGTGCAGGATAGACTGCTTCCTCGTGGTGCACCATAGGTAATTCTAACTAATATTTATTCCTTTGGAATGACGCTCTATTAGTCCATGGACTACTCTTCTTATCAACGTTCTGAATATGTCGCTTCGGGGTGATGGTTGTAGTCTTCTGAAACTAGTAATGCCGGAATGAGTATCTGGGTGTGAACGGCTTAAGTAATGCCATAACTGCCTCCACCCTGTTAAAACCACGGTGGTCATCAAAATACGTTCCTCTGCTTGTCGCCGTTAAGTTGATGGTGTAGGTTCGGTGGAGAGGACCCCGATTAGCACCGACTCTGAGCAACTATCCCCATGAGGCCAACCCTCTCATGACCTCCCTGTTCCATATATAACTATGGGACAATTATGGTGACCCGGACTACTGTAGTGTGTTTCAGGCCGAAGTGATGGCCATATAGCATGCTGCAGAGTGGATCCGGGTAATGAGACTCCTACCAACGACATATGTATACGTATCTTTTCTGATAGCCAGACGACGAACTCTTTTGGGTGTGACCTTCAACTCTAAGCTCTTTTGGGCTGCCGTGATTCCCTTAGGATATTATCATGGTAGTTTTGTGTCCATCTCATTTGGGCTACTGGTCATAGGGACCAGATTTCGAGAGGTATTCTTCCAAACATCAATCCGCACACAAGGGTGCGTGTATCACCCTTAAGCTGTCAATCAGGCAGAAGTATTTGTTGCAGGCTGAGAGTACCTGGACGGAGGGTTACTCATGCTTTATTTGAAAAATCACCTGGCTCTGGTTCGATAGGAAGCTTTCCAATAAACTGTTTAAACTGGATCGTCGGATCATCTACTATGCTGTATCTATTCTTATAGGTCATTGCGTCATGGGTAGGTACACACAAAGGCTGCGCTTACCTGCGGAAGAGTGCCCGTCTCTCGCTCGCCACAGGCTTCTTACTTTGGGCTCTCCCTTTATCAGAGCTAGAGATTCTTGACATCATGTTGATAGCTGGGTTCAGTGGCTCTTTTTCGACTTAATTTGGAGAATTGTGCTTCTGTGTGGTCTCTCTGGTGGCTAACGCAGGTACAGCGAGTCATGTGGTATCACAACAGGTAGCTATACGTACTCAAGTGTGCTTTGATTTAGTGAGGCTGCCACTTCCTCCTACCTCACCATCTAAGTTTTGTATTTTGTACATGAAGGGAAGACAAATTGTATAAAGGATATAAAGAACCATCCCTAATATAGAAAACTTGTTGTCAAATGTTAAACATGGTGGAGGCGGTATAATGATAGGCGGTATAATGACATGGCAGCTGACTTGGTAAGTAATTTCGAAATTATCGAATCGATAATGTACAAATATGTATATTTTTATGTATTGAAAAGAAATCTAAATTAGAGTGTTAAAAATTGGGGTTGCCAGAGGAATATAACTCTAAACAAGACAATGAACCGAAGCATAGAGGATGTAATTAAGAAAGAGTAGGAGAAGATCTCAACTGCAGAGACTATGAATCTGATAAATTCTATACAAAAGATACTCAGAGGGATTCTTAGGTACCATAGCTATCCACCTTGTTATAAATTTAAGGTTTACGCTAGATTAATCATTGCTCTATTTAGTTTTTATTGTTATGAGCGTAGACCATTAAATCTTATAAATACAATGTTTTTTTATTAAAATACTGTTAGATTACCTGGAGTATATATAAAAGGAAAAAGTTGCAACGCTAACGCTCACTGTTTTGCAAGGAACAGTTTATAATAACATGTTTGTGGTTTTTTATAGATTTTGTAGATATTTTTGGCACGATAACTATGAATTCAGTGAGCAGCGCCTACTTTAAGTATAGTTAGTTAATGTAACGATTTCAGATAAACTACTTTTGTTATTTGTTTTGTTGTTATATATACAAAAATGACAGTTTGCGCGAAACAAGGAAACTCAAGTTAATTCTGAAAATTTTAAACGACTGCCATTGTGATACCATATATTTAAGATCATCGCTGAACATTTAAATTTTTAGATAATAAAACCAATACAGACCAATTATAATTTTTGCCGCTTTTTATTATAACTCTACAAGTTACTACCGTAACAATCGCAAAGACTAGACGCACAGAGAATTGTAGTCGCTCAAAATCGAATGGCAAGTCCCTTGGAATTATCCGTATATATATAATCCAGACATCCTCTCTGTTCTATTTTCTGTCGATGATCGCTGCCTCAATGACATTATATATAAAAATATTTTTCGCAGGCAGTCTCGTTCCATTGCATAGTCACACAATATGATGACAACTGAACTTACTTTTATTCTAGGCAATTCCAGTCGTTCTGATTTATAATATAAAGTAAACAACTGGAAATGCCAAATGATATAGTATTGAAATTGTTGCGCTATGTCCGAAAACATCCGCTGAAGAAGCTTCTCTTGCGTGTTTGTGAAGTGATTTTTTTTTTCACTTGAGACCAGCACTCTGGGGATAATATAGACGCTGCTCGTATAGAGCCTTTTCTTATCTAAGTATTGGGGCACACGAAAATCTGGCCTGCTTGCTTAGCGAATCAGTATGATCGAGTTTGTTATTACGCCAATTTCTAAATGCTTCTCCTCTGAATCTGACTGCAAGTTCACACGTCTGATTAGACCAAGACTTATTTCTCGATTTAATAGGAAGCTTTCTGGATGGGATGAAATTATCCATCCCTAGCCTTATTATATTGACAATCACTTCGGCCATTGCATTCAGGTCAGAATCAAGGAAACTAAGTTTCCAATTTAAATGCCCGCCCGTAAAAATCGTTAAACTCAGCCCAAAGAGCTTTCCCGTAATTAAAAGCCAAGCGCTTCGTAGTTGTATGTGAAGAGTTATGAAGATTGGAGAACAGGAAAGGGGCAGAAATGGTGCAATGGACGAATTTTCGAGTGGTGCAAGGACATCAACTACATACTTTTCAGGGTTTGTAGTAAGTAAAAGGTCGAGGTTGTTATTTTGGTTCCCATCTACACACGATATCTAAGTAGGTTCTTCTTGAGTTGTACAGCCTGAATGGCGTCACCAATATAAAGTCGGAAAGAGAGTCTAAGCCAAATATGGTCCATCACGCGATTCTATACAGCAACCCGAAATGCAAAAGATGGGCCTTGACTTTAAATTTAACTCAAAGACAGTTAAATTCTGCATCACACATGCCACGTGTCACGTAGAACTTTTAATGTTCTGTTCAGTGCCCCTAGTGACCTCTTGTGGATCATCGTACATTCGTCCAAAACGATCAAGTCTTCTTTTAATAATGGTACAAAATATCTTCTAAAAAATACCGCAAATTAATAGAGTCAATGACCAGGTGCTTAGAAAAGATAACAATGGATGAGGAATTATAAAATTATCTTGTTATTTTTAAAACTTTATTTAAAAAAAAGAAAGTAAAATTTCGGGTGTTTTTGGAGTGGTTCGTAACTTTGAGTATGTACCACTGCTTTATTCGACAACCGACTTATCAACTGACATTTAATTATGGATAGGCTTACACTAAAACAACGCTTGGAAATTGTTTTAATTTTGTATCTAAATAATGGTTCTGTTCGTCTTTCCATTATTTCCATTCAAAATTTTGTTCTCTGATAAAGCCAATTTTGGTTGAACGGGTACGCAATTAAGCAGAATTGTCGAATTTGGAGTGAGGATAATCCAGAAGCTTTTGTTTAAACACTATTAAATCCACAGAAAATTTCTGTTTAGTGCGATTTATGGGCTGGCGGAGTCATTGGTCCATATATCTTGCAAAACGATGATGGTCAGTACTGTCATTGATGAACGGCATAGGGATATGATTCGAAATATTTTCGAATTAGATGGCATGAGGTTCACACATTGGGTGGCCAGACGTACTGTTTTTATCAGTACATATACTTATTTTTATTAAATGTACTTATTTATACATAGTATCTAAATCAGTACGTAATGTAACTGATTTTTCCATGTTTGTACTTTTTGTACTAATTTTTATCTTAAAATTTTGTTCATCGTATAAAACTTTATATAATTTTTTTTAAATTTTCTTTAACACCCAAGCTCTGATGTCAAGAAGTCAAAAAGTTAGCGAACTGGACTGAACAAAATAAACTGGTCGAAGGTAACGATACAGCAGAATACTTTTTTATTCCACACTCTTTAAACTAATATTTACTGAATCAGAATTTTATCAGAAATATGTATATTGGCTAAGTATTCTGTGAAAATGTTATTAAATTCAAAAATATAAAAATTTTTGTGCAAAATTTGCTAACGTTAACTTTATACGTAACAGTGGGTTTCATGGGGCTAAAAAAGTAAGTGAACTATAGTTATTGACGAAAGGAATATCAAATCTTGATGAAATTTTGATTAGATTAATTCAAGCAGTTTTAAGGCTACGAAAATTTTGCAGCACTTATCGGAATAAGAAACCTAGGTTTTGTGCATTATTAAGGTACTTATATTTTTATAATCTAGCAAATCGTCTTGAATATATTGATGCTTGAACAACGCTATCAAATTATACAGATTTACTTTGAAAATCAGTCATTAATGTACGAAACTTAAAAATGTTATTAATTAAAATTCCCACAAATAGAGTGAAGGTAATCCACAACAGGCCCTACAAACTTCATTTCATAAAAACTTCATTTCAGAAAAATATGTACATCTTTTAATGCGGTTTACACGCTAGTGGCATCATTGGATCTTATTTCTTTAAAATTATAGCCGGAGCTCGCGCTAAGTTCAATGATGATCGTTGATTATGGTACATATCATGGATTTTTGTCTGAAAATATGTATTACATTAATCTGGTCAAAACGTGATTTCAACAAGATGGCGCTACATACGACCACAGCCATGAATATATATGAGCCATTCATTTAAAAAAAATTTACCTGTATTCCAAGATTTAAAATCTGGATAAGATTATATGTAAATTGTGATAATAAATAAATCAAAGTAAGAAAAACAGAGAATACTTGGTATTGATTTATTTATTAAATTTTAAATTTTATCAAATTTTAATAGAAAATTTGCTGTCGAACAAAATCCTGTTCCAATTTGGGACGAGGGTTCTCAGAGATATAAGGGCTATATAATCTTTTACAATTTGGAATCTTCTTGAAAAACAAGAAAAGAAAAATATAAAAAAGATAAACAAATTAAAAAAAATAAAAAGAGACAATGCTATAAAATATAGATTCTTCTTTTTTAAAGAAACACATTTCAAAAAAAAAGAAACAGAAAATAACTATAAAAAGAAAAGAACATTAACTCTTTTCACTATTTTATAAATATCATTATATACAAGATTTAAATGCAATATTTTTTTGTTTTTTTTGTTTTTATCTATAATCATTTTATTTTAACATTATTTTAAATAAGTGAAATTTACAAAAGTAATCCAATTTATTTGTAACACCATAAGTCCTCGACTACAGGCCTGTCGTCATCGTGGGATAAATCTATAAAAAATTGGTAAGTTCTAAATCTTAACCATATTTCACTTAATCAAATAATTTATTCAAATTTATAATAACGACAATTTGAAGTTTTGAATATAAATTTGTTTTGTTTTTTTACAACATACTCGTAAGTATATACTTATAGAATATATTTTTTGTTTTTTTTTTTATTAAAGAATACGTAGATTTTGTTTATTCAATTTTTCAATTAAATTCAAAGAGTTAATTTTAAATATTCATGTACATGTAATTTAGCCTAAAATTCCTATTATAAATCAATATTAAATAAACAAATTTTAAAGATCATACTGTAAAGCTGTTTTAAGAAAATTATAGTAAAAAAAAAACCTAGAATCTAGTTTAATAAAAATTTTTAAATAATGGACATGCTTTATTGATAAAATAAATTGTCAGAACAATTTCAAAATGTAATAATATATTTTTTAAAGGCAAAAATCAAAGCATCATAGAACGAAACCTTAAAAAATAAAAGGGGAGAAGCGGTCATTTTTCCAAACCAGATAAAAATTTTCAACAATACAGCAAAATTGTACTCGCCTTTTCAAGATAATGCTGTAGACCTTCAAGTCCTTGCAAACCATGGTAAGCAGGGTTTGTTCAAAACTTGCTTTCGTTTTACTGGACACTATGGATTAGATGGTAATGAGACAGCGAATACACTGGCTATAAAAGGTTCCGTGAGACCATACATATATTGGCCCGGAACCTTAATGTGCAACACCACTGACTACCATCCTCAATCTAGTCAAGGATTGGGAAATTCTACATGCTTATAACACTCGTATGCTCAAAGGCGACTTCACCGCTCTAGATCAGCGATCAGTTCGCAATTTGGGCGTTCTGAGGTTCCTAAGTTTGGCAGCACGGACTCAAAGCTCTTAACGGAATTGCTTAATGCCACTGTGAACTAAAAGCACATCTGAAGAGCATGACGGTCACAGATGTGAATGTTTGTAGACTATGCTCACAGGTATCAGAGACATCTTAACACATACTGTGTGTCACTTTATAGACTTGGATAGAAATGTTTAAGTAGGCATAGGGTCTCACTTGGTGACATATCCACCATTATGGGACGCAAAGAATGTCAGACCTCTCTCGATACAAGAAATTTAATAAATAATCATTTTAAATTGGGAAAAATTGAAACCGCTATATCAGAAATAGTTAAAAAATCAAGAACAACGTTCATTATATAATAAGAAAAAAGTGAGAAAATTGTGATAAACAAGGATAAAACAAGGCTCGTCCTCGAAGACTTACAAATGCACATGAACGACGAATCGTGCGTAAAGCAAAAAAGAATGCCAAAATTAATTCATCTACATTAGCCAAAAGTATCGAGGAGCACTTAGGCATATTAGTAATACCCCAGACAAAAAGAAATATTTAAAAAATCACGATTTCTACGCTAGATTTGCCAAGAAGATACTTCACATTTCCAAGAAAAATAGGATTATTAGATTAGATATCGCTAAAAAGTAACCATCCTGAGCTCCGAATCGATATTATTTTTGTTGATTAAAGCAAAGTTACCTTTCTGACTGTAATGGAAAGGTTTTAGTATATCGAAAATCCAATATAGAGTCAGAAGAAAGAAATACTGTACTAACTTTAAAACACGACTGAGGTGGTGTTATGATCTGGGGGTATATGGCGGAATCATATGGCCACAATTTCCAAATCTCCTCCATTTCCCCATTGAGAAAATAATAAATCACGTAACTATACAAATAAAAATCAGTTGAAAGAAACAGTGCAAGAAGAGTATAGTAATATTGATTCAGAATAAGAGAGGTAATAAGACGTAAAGGAAAAGCAACTTGTTTTTAAATCAACAACAAATGTTTTATATTTTAAGAATATTATCCATGTCGAATACTTTTTTATATTTTTTATTTATGTTTTAAACAAAGAATTTTTTGCATTAGTTTCTTCTGTGGTGTCAATTTTTTACTGAATATAGTTCTTTTCTTCTAAATGAAGTTCATTCTAATTTAGTTTTTTGAATTACACATTATATTGTTTTTTATTGATTACGAAATGAATTTGTAAGCTCATGTCGAATAGCTTTTTTGACCACTGTACTACTGTCGCATTTTATTTTTAAATGAAAATAACGAATTTAGAGAGCTTTTTCTTGGTGACGCAGGCTAGAAACTAACGCCATATTATTATCTCCATTATAACGATATTGTTACATTTTACCGTTTTTAAAGCGTTTGAGATATTTTAAATTGCGCCGAAAATAAAACAAACACCATTTTGTTGTTGTTTTACAGTTTATCTTAATATCGCGACTTATTAACGCGCACTTGATATTCGTTTATACAACATCGGCTGTGCTGCCAAATACAAAAATACGTACGGCATTGACGGGGTGACACATTAATACCAAATATACCAAAATCCCACAATACAGTTTTAAAGGCGTTAATGTGGCGTATTTTCTTTTTAGGCATTTTTATTTTCGTAACAATATCAAGAAGATATATACTTACATACATTTTGTTGCTTTATAAATACGACATTTTTCTCAATTATGACAAAATGTTGAATTTTTTCATTATTATTATAATTTACAGTATGCCGAATCAACATTCATACATTTTTTCAGAAAGCAGTTTTTTTAAAGCCACTTTTTTAACAAAATAAATAATGAAATTGAAAGTGAAAAAAGTTTTTTTTTCTTTAAAGGAATATACGAAAAGTATTTTAATCATAATTTTTTAGAAAAATAACCAAATTCAATATATAAAATTTTCAGGTTGTATGAATTTGTATTTTTCATATTGTAAATGAGAAATAAAATAAATATAGTATTAAAGCTTAAAGAGTACTTTAGTTAAAATACTGATTTGGAATAAGAATTTTTAAAACAGGTTTTTTAGCCTCAAAGTGCATATTAACTAATTTGTATTTGAAACTCAAAATTAAAATTTTTTGTGAATATAGCGTTAGTTTTTATTTTAAATAATATTTTAGTAGTATTCATCGTCATATGAATTCATAAAAGCTCTATGTTACACTAAAAATATTTTATAGAAAAAGCATAATACTGTTTAATAGGTAACGTCTTTATATAAAAAATCTACACACATTTGTGTCAAAAAGTCGTCATTTTTTATCGCTAGAGTGTAAAATTTTGCAGGAACATGTATTTGATACATCGTAATCAATCGTCTAAATTATAAATCATCCCCCAAAAAATTTATGAAACTAGATACAAAGTAAATATTGATTTTTGTATACCTTTGGAATGGTATTTGTGGAAGGTTCTAATTTTCATATAGGCGAAATTATATAAGTGGGTATGGCACCTCCTATACAAAGTATATATTGATTTTTGTATATCTAGAAAATGGATGGAATGACATTTTCTGAAATTGGTCTAAGTGAGTTAGTAGTCAAGACAAATCATTAGTTTTAATACATTCTTTAAATTTGTCTTATGATGAATACATATTATAGGTATACAACACAAACACTCCCAGCAACGCCGGAAAGATTACTCTAGTACTGTATATATATATTTTTTTAGGTCGACATTTATTTTTAATATTTTTTCAATGCCTAATAAAGACTCTAAAATACAACCATATTTTGGCTGTTATAAACTCTTCCAGCATTCTTATTATCTTTTGCCTATTGTTTGAGAAATAAGTATAAACTCAGACCTCATTTTAAGCGACTAATTCATTCCACGAAAATTTGCATAAGCCGAATTCGCATAAAACGATCCACTACCTCCATATAAATATTGCGTTACTGAATTTTAAAAAACGCATATACGAGTATTTAAACATAAGCATACACAAGTAGTCATAGAAAATCGCCAAAAAAGCCTACAAAAAATTTTATTTCATTTACAAAAACAATAAAAGACAAACAACAAAAATTAAAATATTTACTGATAAAACAACAAACGATAAACATAATTTTATAACAATATTTTACATAAGGAAGTCGTTAAAGACTTATCTATATCGTTTTTGAATTGATTCAATATCACTGGAGGAAACAATTATTGTATTGTCACAATTTAGCAGATCATCGTTTTCATCACCAGAAATACTTTCATTATGACTAGAATGAAAGAATGGTGAACGAGTTTTTAGGAGCTTAATCTTTTTCTTCTCGTACAAAATTAATTGTCATCAGAATTTGTGAGGGTGAATTTTTCACTTGTTTATATAGCTTTTGATATCCAGAAAATGGATCATCGAGTCCTTGGTTCGTTACTCGTTCCGTATCTGGATCTACATTGAAAATTTACTTTTGTACAGCACTAATATTGTTATGAACTTTTCAAGTTTTTTTTTAAATATTTCTTCACAGTCACTTTCACAATGATTGTCTTCGACATTATCTGCAGATAAATTAATATTAATATCACCTGACAGTACTATAATGCTATTTCACTGCTGCATTCAGTAATAAAATGAGAACAATCCCGCCAAAGGAGTTGAAGATATAAGCAAGAATTGATCTGGCGTTAGTTTACATTTCGTTGGAAATGCCCATTTGTAGACTGATATCAATGTTTGTTTTTTAAATAAAAATGTATAATGCATAAAGCAAACAAAAAAAAAAACGGAAATTTTAAAACCGCATAAATTTGAATTCCCATAAAACAAGGTTTGAGTGTCCACATAATCCTCAAGGCTACTTATACGAAATATACATATATCAATTAAGAGGTCTATTTATCCTCTTCCTTAATCCTATAAGAAACTTAAAATTTGATAATACTCAAAAAAGTTATTAGCCTGTAACTTCATGAAGTTACGAAAAACCTTTCTTTTACCCGTAATTCAAGATTATGGATGTGTTTAAAAAATTTTAAAAACGTATTCTTGTTGTACTCTTATTATATTAGATAGCTGGGTAAATTATTTAACCGATGCTATCTTAATTGATTCACTGAAGAAATTAAAACAACTCAACTCAATTAGCGAAAGCACCTTCTCCTTAATCTTTTCCTAGTTCTTCTCTATTCCGCCAACGATGCAGTCTGCCAGAACTGTGGTTAAAGTCTTCATTAAATTCTAAAGCAAACGTTTTTACTCTTTCCAATATCATATTACGTGATATTACGACATCATTTTAATATACTTGGATAAATTACAGTAATAGAGAGCGCTCCACTTGAATGTATAGGAATATAGTCTGCTGATCCTTGCTATTTCCTTGAGTCACTATTTTTTAACATTCTATTTATTGTGGCTTTGGATCACCTCTATTATGGACACAATTTCTACTTGTCATATATCTAACATTGGGAATAACATTTTATTTGTCTTTTAAACTAAAACTTGGGATTTTTTTCTCTCATGTAAACATTAAATTATTCATGAAACGTTATATTTCAAAATTGTAAACAAACTGAAGAGTTATGAATGAAGAGTTACCATAGGACCGTCAGGAGTTTCAAGTCCGGCCCGCCATTCTTAAGAACCTTAGTGCTACACCCAAATTGTAGACTGATCGCAGCCTTAGAGTGCCTCCAGTGTTCCAAATATCTGGCAATCTCCAACTCCTTGATTAGATTGAGAATGGAAGTAAGTCGTGCCACACAGTAAGATTTCGAACCAATAAAGGTTGTCACGAAAACTTTCCTAGACAATGCATCCGCTTTTTCATTACAATCTATTCCTAGCTCAGATAACGTTGAATAGAAAAAACCACGGAGTAATCCTGTGTTAAATCGCGTTTAGACTTCGCCCAAAAATTCATGCAGTGGTCAACTAAGTAGGACAATGTTGTATTTTCTGACGGAAAACTGTTGTTATTTGCATGATTTACGTAACACTGATGTGCGTATGTCAAAGAGAATCAGTGGTGGTAGTTATGTTGTGGGCGGCATTGCAAATTTACAATGAAGAGTGATTTCCGCTATAGTTCCTGAAATACATATTTTCTTTGCAGAGAGCAAAGTTACGAAAAGATAGTATTATGAGAAATTGAAGTTGAAGATAAACGGACGTCAATAATATCAACATTACAAAATAAAAAGAATATCAACAAAAAATTAGTGTTTTCTTTTATACAAAAAAAAGTATCACCCTGTTAAAACGAGCATTGAAGAATGGCTGAGCCCTGTAATAATGTAATTTTTTATTTGAGAAGAGCATAACACAAATGTTAAAAACTGGAATGTCCTGTGTTTACCACTTAATTAAAAATTTGTTTTGCAAAATAGAACGATGAAAATAAATCCAACAATTGATTTATTTCAATTTCGCAACTGAATAGATGCAGCAATGTCCATATTTAGTTGTTTAAAAAAAAGGCTCAATTTAATATCTTGACAGTTAATTGATATGTATTTTTTACCAAACCAATTTTCAAAAAGGACGTATTTTTAAATAAAATAGGGTCAAGTTTTTTGTGAACAAAAAATAAGATTTATTTCAATTAGTCCCGGAACACATGATGAAAGTTTTCTTTCAGAAAGTCTGAGTTTGTTGATAAGAGGTGAGAAACGAATGTAATGGCGTACACACTTTCATGTACTCTGAAATTCTCTTTTGTTATGTAATAAATATCGTAGTGTTGACGCGATTGCAAGTTTAAAAGAGAATTTAAGAAAATATTTGCAAGAAAACTTCACCGTGTGTTCCGTGTCTATTTCACTGCTTCAATGCTTAGGAGGTTGGCGCCTGTCTGTTGTCTAAACAAAAGTTGGTAATTTTATTCATTCTGAAAAGTTTCAAGTGATATAATCCTTCCAGGGACACCGGAATATCCAGAAAAACCTTACTAAGTTACAAAATTTTCAAATTTTCTCACTTTTTCTCATAAATTTTTTTAATTACTATATTGCTTGCTACCTGAAACTTCTGCTTTGCAATACAGAAGCAGTATGAAAAATACACCTGGAAGCATTAATACTTGATTTAAAAAAAGTATTATGAGCATGCTTGGTTGAGGCTCTTTTAATATGTTCACCATGTCAGATTAAGGCTTCGATCAAAATTATGTTGTTGATATCTAAGGGAACAATGACCGGTATCTACGATGAGATAGGGAAACAAACCACTTTGCTTGTTTCAGCTACCATATCCGCTAATTTTCACTTAAAAAACAGCATTACAATCATTCCCATAATTGATAATCTAGCCTCCATGAGACCTGCAACGATTGAGCGCACAAAAAATGCATTATTGATAGATTTAATGAGATTTTTCTTAGAATTGAGAATTATAAAGTGTCTACACCCCCATATTTAGGTGCCACGAGTCTAAACCGGTTTTATGATTTGTTTATGAATTGAAAGAGTTGTTTTTTTTGCCAATGAGCCATTTGTACTTTGTGTAGTTTATTTGCAGAATAATAAAAAGAAATTATTTGTTGTTTTATGTAAAATGGACTAATTTGTCGTTCTTATTTGCCAAAATTACATGCATGGACTTAGAGATATTTAGTTAAAGCCGCTATTTTGAAGTTCGTTGGTCGACCTACAAAACTGTAGTGCGTAAGATTCTAGTTGATTTTCCAACGTAAAGATATATCGTAGGTAAAAAGCGAACGTAAAATAAGCCATAAAAAGCTTCTTTGGAAAGCACCTGAGTTTATTGGGTACACATTGGAGTATTGATTATTCAGCTTAACTCTAATAGATAAGATTCTAACATTTGACAATATTGTCAAAGAAATAAGAGATTATTTTATTTGTGTAGCGAACTTTTTGTAACAAAAAACACGGACGAACATACATATGTATGTACATATTTCTTCGTTTTCTAAGGCAATTTCAATGGAGTGAGTAATATGGTGTATTTGTTCAATAGTGGAATGCTTTTTCCGGAAATCGAATTGATTATTTTGGTTCTATTATTAATACTGTTGTTGAAACATTTACAAGATAGTTTTTCAATAATTTAACGAAGATAGCAAGCTGTGATATTAATCGACATAAACTGGCGTCGCATATTGGGGTATTTAATACCGAAAGTGGAAATTAATTAAAAAAAATAATAATTCCGAAAACAATAAATAAAATGTATATCACGTAGATAATATTCTACATCAGTAGATAATATTCTACATCACTAGGCATACTACGTTCTTCCATAGTAAGAGTTTTTGTGTGTGTGTGTGTGTGTTTTTTTAATAAAAAAAAAACACAGATTTTACAAAGTGGAATTTCTATAGTTCTGTTAATGATAATGTAAAAAGTAGAAATGGAACCATTAACTTCAGGCTAGTGAGATTATTTTTGGATTTTTTATTTTTATGTATATTGTTTGAAATAGAGGCTAAAAATGAGCCATTTTTGGGAAAAATGTGGACTTAAAGTAGTGAGTTAAGCAAAGTTAAGTGAAGTTTTTTATTTTTCCTAAAAATACAAACATTCCATCAACTACTGGTGAAAAACAATCCTGCTCATCTTTGCTCCTTTTAAAAACAAATTAATTTATGTTTATAGGTAAATGAAATACATATGTATTAAAACTGCTGTAAATATTAACAGAGTATTTTTATGAACCACGTAGGCATTTGTGGCCTTTTCTAAATAACTATAATATGAATCCTTTGAATCCTTCATGGATGGATTCGATTCTTCGAATTGCTTTTTCATTTATCGTATATACTTTCAATAATGAAGTGACACGCTAGTTCGGAAGATAAAAAGAACATTTTTTCAATTAACAAAGCCCGCATCCAAAGTGAATTTAGACGTCAAATGGGTTCGCTAATTGATCAGATTTGGAATTTCTAATGACGGCAGCACTGCAAGGCGTGTCTTCCAAAATGCATTTAGGCACAAATAACAAACCTTGACGTCAATTTAATAAAGCGAATGCCCGTAATAATGGTAACATGGTTGACATTTTTCGGGAGTTTGCATTTGATGCCGCTAAATATTTTCTGAAAATGTATCCCTGATAAAAGTGATCACAAATATTTAATTCATAGACCAGAAATAATAAATCATGCCTTATTACCGATAGGGAAGTTGTCAGAAAAAGCCCAACAAATTCGAAATGGAGACTTAAAAAATTTTGGAGAAATTTTTTTCGCGAAAATGTTCAAGAGAAATATTTAATGAGGATATACATATTTTTAAGACTTGTAGTGACTTCCGATCCTATTATTACCAATATGAGAAAGTTAAAGGAAAATAGATAATAATTTTTCACAATATGCCCTGAGCTTCTAAATATTTGAACAAAATCCAAAAAATCTTCAATATAGTGATGATGGTGACACTGATAATGATGATGATTACGATGATAATGATGATGTTGCTGATGAAATTCACATTCTGAAAAAATTTTTGTCTCTTCGAAAATGTAATTTTGCGTGAAAAATATTTTTTTTTTCGCAGCTATGTTGTGAATAACTCCGAAACTGCTGATATTACAAAAAAATTTTGTTCAGGTGACTTATGGGAAATTTTAAACGTTTGGCGGTAATTGCATTAAAATCGGTCAAGTCATTTTCAAGTTATGATGAAATATATTGACATAACTATCATATTTTGTCGAAAAATTTGCCACGCCCATAAAAAAAAATTTGATCCAGATGGCAAAAACTGAAATGGATTAGAATTCAGCGCATCAAAATCATTATATTTTATATAGTTTTATTTAAAAGCGTTTTTTGCTGTATTTTAACAATGGCTTCACGAATATTGTCCTTTAAAGCATTAATTGTCTTTGGCTAGTTGGCGTAACACTTATCTTTAACAGCACCCCACAAATAATAGTCCAACGGTGTCAAATCGCAGCTCCGGGGTGGCCAAATGACATCAGCTCCGATCCGCAAAACATCGAGTGTAGCTTCGGCTGTGTGGCACGTAGCGCCATCCTGTTGAAACCAAACGTTGCTAATATCCTCCTCTTCAATTTTTGTGAACAAAAATTCGTTCAACATGGCCCGATAATCGCCATTGACTGTAACGGCCACTCCTTGCTCATTTTCGAAGAAAAATGGCCCAATTATGCCTCTGGACTTGGGTTTATCGGCTTTTCAATGTATGCGTGCGGGTTTTCTGTGCACCAAATGCGACAATTTTGCTTGTTTATTTACCCGCCAAGATCAAAATAAGCTTCATATGAAAAGATGATTTTTTTCTGTAAGTCGATCGCAGGCGCACTTGGCGAAGCGTATACACAACCATATTCGTTCAGCGGAAGGATAAAACCAATTATCTGTCAAATCAGACATGAGCTAACTGTTACCATTCAGGAAATAAGCACTAGTTCAAAAAGAAAACGTTAGATGGCGGACCCGTTATTATATGTAGAAAAGTTCGTAAGAAAATATCAGTGATATTAGATGTCACCAATTTGTTGATTCACGGTTGGGAAGTAGTTCAAAATTACCTGTTGGTTCTTTGTCTGAGGAAGCGTAACAATCTATTAATAAAATATTTAAAAAAGTTAACACGGAGAGGATAACAAAAGAAAATGCAGTATGATTAATAATTTCGACGATATGTTTAACTTTTTTTTAACAAATTCAGACCCGGTGGTCAAGGCAATTAACAAAACTCCCAAGGCCTAAGGAAGTATAATGTCTGTTTCTTTAATCACCTGGTAAAGTGGATTTCAACGTAGGTAGTGGCGAAGATATTGATGAAACAGAAAGTGTTAGCGAATACTTACATAATAAAATATCCTTAAATTGATAAATGTGTGTTTTAACATTCGACTTATTTATGATTATTTGCATTAGCTTAATGATTTTAATAAAATAATTTTTTTTTTAAATTTTAACTTTTTTTACATTTTTCAACGAAAATGAAAGTTTTTTGATTGATACATAATACCGAGATCACGACCTTTCCAAAGATACGAATATCTCAGTGGCTTAATTGATTCCAACATCGTGCAATCCCGCCACACAGTGTAATGTATAAAATATATTGCCTGTTGTTTATGTACAAAAATTAGTTTTTGTACAGACAACTTCACCTTATTTAATTTTACCATGAGCAAAAGAGTTCAAAATATGGGTGTATTAAGCTTGCCATATATAATAAAACTTTTAGCAAACTAGTGTAAAGTTGAATATTGTGTGGTTGGTTTTATTTTAATGGCAATTTAAAAGAATTCAAGCTCTTATAAAGGTAAAATTTAACATTCTGTTCTAGCAAGAAGTTTTTTCAATAATTTCAAATTTCCATAAAATTCCAATATATAATAAGATTTTCCAAACAAAACAAAATCTACTTCTTCACGATATTTCTTTCTTGTTGTCTAGGCTTTTATCACTAAAAGTCTGTTTTTTATAGTAACGTTTTCGTTCTAAAAAATACAACGCTGTACAAGAAAGAATGATATAGGTGAATTAAAAAACAAATTTAATAGAAAATATAAAATTTAGTGAAGTAATCTTATTTATTTAGCATAATTATTTAATATTATTAATTTTATAGTTTGGAATTAAAACCACTTGGTAAATGTAATCTTTTTCCATTTTTATGTTATGTTTTACTGTCACTCGAAACTGAAATCTTCCTTTTTTCTAAAACTAGTACACATTTATAAAAAATATCTGGTATATGAAACAAAAAAGCACCAAAATATATCCGAAAAGTACCAAAATGGCCTCACTGATCGTGTGACTACAAGGCGATAATTTTTCACACTTAGTCATTTTTCGACAATCAATTCAGTGTAATCCTACCTTAATCTATCTTATTACCGTAGGTTAATTTCGTTATATTGTGGTTTACGTTGATATTTATATATTTTTCTATTTCTCTACTGAGTTTTTAATGGCAGTGTTCAGAATAGTATTAATTGGACATCGGGTTTGCTGCTGCTTCTTACGAAGCTTTTTTTATCCGCAAAAATCTAATGCTTTGTAGTTACAATATTGAGTTATTCGATTTTTTTAAGATAGGTGTACTTTCCAATGCAAATTTTTGCATAAGAGTCGTGAATAGTTTTATTTCTCTTTTGTGTTATCGCTTTCTTTCATCATTCTTATCCTATTTAGCGTCGGCAATATCAACGGCAATTTTGAGTCAACATTAGTTTTCACATAGCATATTCACACTATACTTTAAATTACGAATAAATAAATATAATTACACAAATCACCCTTGTTCACACGTGATTGACACACAAACAAACTGAATTAATAAAATTATTTCTTGTTTTGTTTCCATACTTTATTGGAGGTAAATTTATAAATTTGCAGTGTTAAATTTGTGATAAAAACATTTTAATTAAAAGCTAAAATGTATGCTAAAATCATATGAACTAATTTTTTTGCTTTACAGATGCCCAAATTTTTATCATATGAAACGTTATTATTGTCAGAAAAAAAAACATATGTATGTTACGAAAATGAGTGTACCTAAAAAGTACACCAACATTTAAAGCTATACCATAAACTTCACAATTGCGGGAGTTATTCTATTGGTTGGTATCAAGGCTACGAGATTACAATGGTTGAATAATGATTGTATCTATTTAAACATTGCTGCCGATATAACTATGAGTCAAATATGTACTAAATCTTTTTAAATTTGAATTAAACGTAATTGTAGATTGTATAAGGTACTAGAACATTCGAAACTAATATAAATTGAGTAAAAAAGCCGTGTTAATTGCCTCAGTCAGTCAGTTATAATATAACTGTATAAAACAAATTCCCTTCGTTTACTCAGACGTTTTAACATGTGAACTGGCAATATACTAGTAATGTACATTGTGGTGACAATTTCTAATGGTCAACAAATCGCCAGCTTCTGATGCCAGATGCGACGATTTATCGTCATTTTGACGATTTCTGCTCTTAAAATAACTATTTCTGTTATATTAAAAATTTACTACATTTTGAGTACGAACTGTTTTACTGAAGTATGGCAGCATATTATTAGTATTAGGAAAAGAAAACTATTGTAAAGGAATATGTGTATAGAACAGATTCAGGCAAGGAGCTGTTGTTCTGTTCTATTTTCACACTTAAGTAATCATACGCATAGCCAAAAAATAAACAAAGAGAAGTAAAGAGAAAACAAGTGGAAAAATCAGTGTTGCCAACTATTTATGATCAAAACGCGCAGGTCTCCTACTCAAAAGGTGCTGGAAAGTACTAAATTATAATTTTTGTAAATAATGGGTGTTTTTTATAGAGGTACAGAACTTTAAGTTGCAATAAAACAACGATGGATTATTCGATTGACATGAGTTTTGATTATCCGAAAGATAATCATGTGGCTGGCGCGAATGTAGTCCAATCTGGACGTCCAACTTTCGATGACTTTTTCCAACATTTGTGGTCGTATATCGGCAATAACACAGCGAATGTTGTCTTCCAAATGGTCAAGCGTTTGTGGCTTTACCGCATAAACCAATGACTTTACATAGCCCCACAGAAAGTAGTCTAGCGGTGTTAAATCACAAGATCTTGGAGGCCAATTCACAGGTAGAAAACGTGTCTTTCAATGAATCTATTGTGGCACGAGCTGTGTGACATGTTGCGCCGTCTTGTTGAAACCACATCATGGTTGTTCAATTCAGGAATGAAAAAGTAAGTAATCATGGCTCTATACCAATCACCATTGACTGTAACGTTCTGGCCACCATCGTTTTTGAAAAAGTACGGACCAATGATTCCACCAGCCCATAAAACGCACCAAACTGTCAGTTTTTCTGGATGTAACGATGTTTCCACATACACTTGAGGATTACCTTCACTCCAAATCCGGCAGTTTTGTTTGTTGACGTGGCCATTCAACCAGAAGTGCGCTTCATCGCTAAACAAAATTCGCTTATGAAAATCGGGAACAACGGTAATCTCGTTGTGGGCCCATTCGACAAATCTACGCCAGGCGTGAGTCTATTCATGATGAATTGCCAAACCAACTGAGAATAAATCACTTGACAGCTGTTAAATCGGTCGCCATCTTGGAAAGTGATGCCAACTTAAAGTTCTATACCTCTATAAAAAACACGCTTTATTTGTAATTAAAACGCGCCGTAAGAAAGCGTTAAAAGTATTAAAAACAAAAAATATATATAATAAAATTGAAAAATATATATTTCTACAAAGATTTTTGAATAATTTGAACGACTGATAAAATTAAAATTAATTTAGAATAAATTAGCTACTTAAAATCTTTTCCTGCACTTTTGGTTTCAGGCATAACATTAGGAAAATACCAATCACAGGTTTTAGACAAGGTTGTTCTCTACGGCAGTTTATCGTTGTCGCCGATTGTGTTCAACTTGATATAACCTGGGTACTTAACACAACGTTACAGATGCAATTCAATCAATGCTTATAACACAATGATATCTCGAATTGGAAATAGAAATTTGGGTGATACCTTGATTTTTTGCTATCTCGGTAGTATCCTTACTATGTCCGTCGGTTCCAGTGCTGATATTCAGTATAGATTAAACCTAGGCAGCCAATTTTTTGGCCGACAGAATACTATAGAGCATTTTCCATTTATCTCACTAAAAACAAAAATTAATATTTTTAACTCGTGTTTGAAGTCTATTTTCATATGATTGTGGATCATTGAATGCGGCTATAATTGATGCTAATTCCATTCAGGCGTTTATAAACCGCTGTATACGGCGAATTTTGACAATATGTGTATCTGGAAAATATTGTGTGGGAAGAAACTGGATTTAGCACTCTTTGAGGAATCCAAATTACTACTTAGCGGAACTGACCATTGAATGGAACTCACAGGCAAACGGAATAATCGCAAGGCCTGAACATTTCTAGAAAAGACAGATTTAGAGACAAGTTGCTTTCATTAGAATGACTTAGAGCCAGTTTAGATTCTTGCTTTAGATGGAAAGATATTGTTACGTCCCTATGATCCCCTTAAAATCTTTATTTATTTAAAAAACCACCGCTAACCGCGAAGAGATAGATGTACTCTTGGCTGCATTGCTTTTGCAAATGTGACGCTAAGATTTAGCAGGAATATCAAAGGTTATTCCGAAAAATTGTTTGATTAAGGTAGTATTTTAAAAGCTGTTGAGTGCTTAAAGGCCCACAGGTCTCTTAACATCTCATATACCCGATCAATATACATATAATTGTTGAAAATAACCTAAAATAAGTTTTTTTTCGTAACTAACAAATTCAATAATATCATCTATTCCCATCATAATGGCAGTATCCAGAGTTATATTCCTATTGTTAATAAAAATGCACTTAGGTTTGGACGGATTGACGCACAGTCCACTGTTCGCAACCCACTTGTTAATAATAGCGAGAGCGATGTTTATATTTTCACGCACAGATGGAAATCATTCGCTATGCAACTTTTGTAAATTTGAACATCGTCAGCGAACATTTGTACACACAATGTTCTATCGCATCAGGTATGTAAGTCATTAATGTACAGACAAAATAATAGATGCCCGAGAATTGAACCCTGTAGTACACCCCTGTTCACTCTTCAGGCTTTTAAATAGTTGCCATTAAATCCAACTGTTTGAAGTCGTCCAGTTAGATAGTTATGCATAAGTTTACAGTCTGTAGGCAAAAAATAAAAAAGTTTCTCAATTTTTATCACCAAAATTGCGTGACCAACTGCGTCAAAAGCCTTGCTATAATCCCAAAGAACTAAAAATAAGACCATAATCCCAAGCGCCGTAGCAAAACTTCTACCCTTTACAAAACCTGATTGCCTATCAGATAAAAGGTTCGATTGTCTCAGGTATTCATTAATTTGTCTACTTATAATATTCTCCATAGCTTTTGAAAGAAAGGAAAGAATCGCATTGGGTCTGTAATCATTACTTAGCTTCGGAATAGGAATAATTTTCGACAGCCTCCATCCATCAGAAAAAACAGAATGCGTGATAAATGGTAGTAGTCTCTGCAAAATTACTCCAAGAAACGTGGTACTTACCACATCAACACCAACAGTCTGAGATTCTAAATAAGAGAAGCACAACAATACCTCGCATTGACTTACACAACTAAAACTGAATATATTTTCGATTGAAGTTGAGTTGTGTACATAGATTGTAAGTGGGTTTAGAGATACTTATATTTAAGAAATTATTTTAATCTAAAAAGGATCTAATATTAATAGCTTGCAAGTTTAGTATTGTAATTAAATTATAAAATTTCTAGTTCTCTTTAAAATATTTTATTTTTTTCTATCTTACTTAAAAAAACGTATTTTTTAAAAACAGGCCCTTAGGTGAGATACGCTTAAAAACACTATTTTTATTATTTTGCACTAATATTATCTAGAATTACGTAATTTTCACAGGATAGAGCATTTAAAGCCCATAGTTAATATGGATTAAAAAAAATAAATAAGTGCAAATAGGAAAGCGCTAACATTTTTGAAAAAGAGCGCTAAAGAGAAAAAATCCAACTTTTCGATAATTTGAACGCGTTAAATATAGGGCGAAAGCGCTAAATTGGCAACACTGGGAAAAATATAGTGCAGTGTCCTGAGTGAGAGTTTCTCAAATTACTACCACAATTGTAAAATGTATCAAAATTTGCTTAAGTTTGCCTAACGCTGGTTTAGAAAGTAAGGTATTAAAGGGATAAAAGTTATAAATTTATTTCCTATGCATGTGTTTTCAGAGTTGATAATTTTCCTATTATTTGAAAACATATTATGTTCAACAATGAGAAAATAGAAAAAAATAACCATTGTTGAAAAAAGTGAACGCAAATTTAAAGTTAAAATTTTTATTATAAAAATACTGAAGTACAGTGGGAAGCAAAATCAAATACATGTTTTGAAGTTGAACTAAACAGTTCTTGAAAACTTAAAATACGCCATCAAATAAAACAAAACTTCACACATTTATTCATTGGTAAACCCTTAAAAAACACTCACAAAAAATATCATATTCAAATATATAAGCGCACTTTTGCACTTTTCGCTTAAATAGAGGGGAACTCATATTTTAGGTACATTTTGCGGCGTTTTTAAAGCAATTAGACCAATGGTGTTAATTTCATAGAACAATTGTTCACGTTCAATTCCATGTATTCCTACCGTAGAACTAGCCGAACGTAAATGTAATTGTGTCAGCTGATCGCTTTTGTTATATGAAAGCTATGAAAGTGCTTACTTGATAGTACTGAAATGTAACTATAATGTCCCAATCTGTTGACAATAGAATTTCACGGCAACGTTACGTGACATTTGTCAAGCAATGATGGGCTGTTTGTATGTTTAATTAAATGGGGGAATTTTTACCCTTTTTTGGCACTTTTTGCACACAATTAAAAGAGCAATTCAAAACAATTGAACAATGTAATTTATAATAAGTTCAATAAAATTAAAATATATTTAAAAAAAATTTAAATCCGTTATTAAAAAATATTACTATTTTTAATACAAAATAGCTTCTTACGTATATTGTAATGTGAAAAAGGAAAATTAGTCTTAACAAATATTCTTAGGTGACAAGAAAACATTTTCACGCTAATGATAGATAACCAATTATGTATGTATGTAATTCTTAGATAAAATTTAAAATAACAGCAACGAGGTGTAGGCCACTTAGTTTCAACATTTAACTGAGGAGTATCTTGAAATTTTGATAAACAAAAAAAAAGGATGTCAGGTAAAGCATATATCCAACGACTTTAATTTGGTGTGCAAAAATGTTAGTTTCATTGGTCTATCGTGAATAAGGAAGAAAGAAAAATGTTTTTATGTTGACTTTCTTAAAAAGCATTAATTTGATAAACAACTTTATACTCCATATGAGCTTTTTTGACAAAAATTTGGTATATAATTTGTTAAATTTTATATTTGTAAATATGTAATTATATAATTTTTATATACTTAGATAAAAAATACTATTTAAACCTATTTGGTATTTTTTCAAAGCGTACACAATTCGAAGATTTATAATCCCCATCATTGTGAATTTAACAGCTATTCTTTTCCATTTTTAATTATTTATATATGTACACACATTGACAAAAACACATGACATGTTTTTAAGTGTTCTATAAGTGGCAAAACAATTACATTTACGTTACATTTGCATTTACGATTTCTACGTTCGACTAATGAAGCCTTTACATTACATTACGGTCAAGAAAGCACTTTCATAGCTTTTCATATAAAAAAAGCGATCAGCTGACACAACTACATTTACGGCTTCTACATTTACGTTCAGCTAATTCTACCTTAATTCTACTTTTTCTGCTTTTAGTCGTCAATGAGACCACAGTGTACACAGTGACGACGCCAATGACAGCTCAAATGCGAAAATCTACTGTTTTTCTTTGTTTACTAGAATTTACAACTCAGCTGGAGTAAAAGAAAAAGCAACATTATTTTCCATAGGAAAATAAAGCAGTGCGAAAAGCACAAAATATATATGCTTTTTCGTATGTGTATGCAAAAAAAAAGTAAATACAAATAAAATTTAATGTAGTAATATTGAATTGATTGATTTTTTAAAGATATATAAAATTTTCTGTTTTATTTAATGAAATAGAGGTACTTTTGTCAACTAATAAAGGTAAATACAAAATGTCGAATAAAATTTAACATTAATTTTAATCAAAAACATTGTCAGAATACAATAATAAAGCAAAATAAAAAATTTTACAACTCAGCTCGAAAAAAGAGATAGCTTACTTATTATGTTAATATTTACTATCTCGTGTATCCCTACTGAGTTGTAAAATCTGTTGTATGGTTGTTGTTATTTTTGTTGGTGTGTCGACACTGTATACACTGTGACGCAAACAGTAGCAAATGCATTGTTTGGCGGATGCATGTTGATTTTTTTTTTTAAATTTTTTAAAACATCAAATTTACTTCTATGAGAGAGTAATTTTCATGTTCTCACATACAAAACTACATTTTTACTTTTGTACATGCCTGATTTAGATGTACCCAGTCGTAGTCATAGTTCCAACATGTTCCTCGAGGCCCAATTATATTTTTCCAGGCGTTTTTTACTATTGTCTAAAAATTCTCGATCGGTTTGGAATTAGAGCTTTATAGTGGTCTATAATTTTTGCTTAAACTTTTGTTGCAGCAGCCATTCTTTGACAATTTTAGCGGTGTGTCTTGGATCACTATCTTACAGGGAGACGACTTTTCATTTTTATTTGTCTTTTGTTAATAAAACTTATATGAATAAACATTTTATGTTTTGACGACCTTTCTCAACGTTTTGATGATATCCAAAAACGTGATGATAATTTGGACAATTTTTCTATTTGTTGGTAAATTTGACGATTTTATGCCAAGCGGACCTGGCAACACTGTCGTAATAATATACGTTTTTGTTGAAAAAGATGCCATTTTCATAATTTTTTTAAGTGTTCTATTTTTTTTCTTAGTCTTAATTAGTATTTTATTATTAAAAAAGTAGCTTGTCATACATACCCACGACGCTTTTTAAGGGCCAATATAATGCCTTTTCTTGACTTTATTTAATCTAAGATTGATAGAGCAATGTGGCTTCAAAATGTATATGTGGTAAAATCAAATTGTCTAAAATTTTAACTGCAAGTACGGTCACATTGAGGAAAATATTAGACGGAAAAAGCGTAAACGATTGGTCCCTGACGTGATGAATTTTCTCTTCAGCATTTTTATTTTCGTAACACTGTCTCCCACTTAAGCCTGTTCGCCCCGAATAGGCTCATTATCTTCCTTCCGATAGATCGCAAGGCGCTCTAGATTTACCACTTTCATTTTTGATCGCGGGCTATTGTTCTTCTATATTCTGGACATCACATCGATTAACCTTTTGACAACCTTATAAGATCCATCCCAGTTAGTTTGAAGCTTGGGGTAATAATTTCTTCCGCTGTGGATTGCAGAGTGGAACCAGTTATCCCTCATGGAAGCGCTTAGCATTTGCTGCACGTCATACCTGGCTTTCAACCTATCACGGACCATTTCTACTCGTGTGTGCCTCGATTCATTGAGTTTTTTGGGACTTTCATATTTCTTTGCGTTACTGACAGCAAGAAGTCCTTTTACCTTCCCGACTAGTGCTCTCGATTTGTATTGCTACGGCTGACTCTGGCTTGTTCTGACTGTATCTTTAGCCGCAATATATTCAGTGCAAATGCCCTCCGCTTTGTTCCTTATGAGACTGATTCAAAATTTCATTCATTTTTGAGGAAAGAACCACTATTATATTGGAAGTTGTATTACCGTCTGTACTTTCTCAACTTCGGTATAAGCAACCGTTAATCAGCTTTAAACTATCCCATTGAGCCCAATAAGCGTTTATTAGATGACTATCTGCTGATATATCTTTACTAGTAGGCCGTTTGTCTTTTTCTTTAGCCGCTATTATCTTGCCAGTACATGTTCTTTTCTCTGAGCCTTTGATCAATACTCGTTAACCTCCAGACGTACTTGTCTGATGTTGATAATGGTCTCTTTGGCCTTATCACCTCTTTTATCAGTTAGTTTTTTTAGTTTTTACTCTCCCCACTCCTGTAACAAGCTTCATTGTTACGTGGCAATCTTTTCATGTCACAGCCTCTATGTTGCCCATTGCCATCATGCTCAACCTCATTTACATTACGGCGTTCATTTATTTGCTCTCTGTTGTGTATACCTAAGCCCATATTATGCGATTCTACTTAATGGGTAGAGTGACAGTTACGAAATGTTTTGGGTTTTCTATAGATGATAGTGTTTTTCCATTTTTCATATCTCCATGGTGATGCGAATATTTCACTTCTTAGCGGCAATGCCTTTGAAAATTACTGCTCTTGTCACAGGTATGGCACCTCAATTTTTCCCTATGCTTTTTTCGGCCAAAAGTCGCTCTACTACCTATTTAATAGCTGTAACAAAATTTTCTTTGGTATTTACAGTTTTCATGCTACACAGTTTATGTACCTGTGGCTTGGATATCTCTCGAGCGGTCTCCTTCTGAGTAGCATACATCGTAAACTTAATATCGGGGTCCCTTATACCATTGATTAACGCTTTGGTCTTAATTTGCTCTACTAGTGGTTGATTTTCCCCTGGATAGGTAAGCTGCACCAACCTCTGAACATCCATTACAACTCTATGCGGTACAAATCGCGTTTGTGCTCGTCGCCAAATTTACGCACTACCGTTAGTCGTTGTAGTTGTTATTGCAGCTGGTTGGTTGGTTTCAAAAATTTCTGTTGCAGCACTTTTTAGCGCCGAAATTAGTTCATCGTCCCATCTGTTTCTGCTGGCTACTGTATCGAACAAAAATTTTAATACCTCCAAAGGTGTACTACCATTAAAAGCAAGGTGACTTTACCCTGCTAGAACTTTCTACTGCGATTCTCACTGGATCCGATTTTTGTCATTGAAGACTAATGATTATCTCCTTTAATTTAACATTTCTTCTCTACACCATCTACCCTTTTACTTACCGTCTCATATTTTGTTCGTAACTTCTCGGTTGTTTCTTCAAATTTGTGTTTTGAATTTTCTCGTACTTCAGACAAAAGCTTTTGATTATCAGCTCTAGATGATTCTCGTACCTGTGTCAACAGCTTTTCGTTATCAGCAGTAAATATTTCTTGTACCTCAACCAAAAGTTTTTTATTATCGGCTCTAGAAGTTTCTTGTACCTAAGCCAAAAGTTTTTGATTATCGGCTCTAGAAGTTTCTTGTGCAGTTGCCAATACTTGCGTTTTTTCCATCATAGCGGCCAGCAATGTGCTAATGTCCATATTATTCGTGGTTGCAGCGACATTTATCTCAGGATCATTCTCATCATCAAATTCGTGAGTATCGGTTCTATGCCGCGTCTCCGCGTTTTTGTAGTTCGGTTTTATTACCGGTTGTTGACAGCTCTAATTTATTTAATTCCCGTTTGAGCCTGTCAATTTTTAATTCTTGGAATTTCATTTTTATTCCGTTTGATTTATTTATCTTATTTTTAATTTCAAATACGCACTCCTTCTTATGACACCAATGTTACTTTTTAACCTTTTTAAAACGTTTGAGTTCTTTTTAACTGCGTTCAAATAAAATTAAACACCACATTGTTGTTGTTTTACAGTTTTTTATTTACTCCAATATAACTTTTACACAGTTTGTATTAATACAGCAAATTAAGATTCGTTTATGCAACACGTTTTACTTACGCCCAAACAGACCTTATTTTACTATAGCTTAACGATAACTAACTCTCACCAAACGCAATGTGCCATCTTTTATAGCATTTCATTATTAGCTTCGAATATTCTAGTAAAAACTCAAACCTTCTATTTAGCTACGTTAATTCAAATGGTGTAAAATTATAATACACCAAAAGGAATCGAACTGGCAACACCGTTAGACATGCAGATGTTAGCACTCTTAATATACAGACAATTATGGCAATTAAAGAGCCTTGACACAAACCAATAAAGTTTATAGCTAAAATCTCACGATAAGTCCCTGATGTGATGAATATTCTCATCAGCATTTTCATGTTAGCAATAAGTATTTTAATTTTTGTTTTGCTGCATAAGACAAATTCTTGACACAACATATAAAAATATTTTCCATTGGAAGAGGCTCAGCGAGAGCTCTATTAATTACTGCCTGCAACTCAAATTTCATGTTGTCAATGTTATTCTCTTCACTTGCTATTAACTCATCATTACAAATATAGTTCTTTCAACTTCAAGTCCATATAAGTGAGTGTCTAGAATAATTTAATAAATCTTTGTTCAGTGGTATTGTTTACAAGGTTTCTGTTTTGTCTTTCTCCTATTTTAGCATTAATATTGTCACGTTTTTACCTTTTTTAAAAACGTGTATTCATGAGTTCAAAGATTGTAATTAAAATAAAGTAAATCTTGTGTGTAGCTTTTAATTAAAATCCTTTATTCAACACAGTTGCACCACTGCTTGTAACCTTTTTAAAAGTAATAACAATTTTCTATTCTTAATTACTCCGTCTGTTTACAACTGTGTAAACAGCAACAATTACTTGACAAATCTTTCTAACTAAAGATCTTCCAGTCCGAACGAAGTTATAACTTAGGTTTGATCATAACCTTTTCAACCACACTTAACCTTTTATCCCCATTTAACTCTCCTTACTAAACTGATTTTTTACTTCACGAGTTTACTTCTTATAAACTCTCTTCACACAGAGTTCAAACCAACAAACTCCCTTCACATAAACTGTACTCTCTAAGTTTACTACAAATAAACTGATTGTTGTTCGCATCGATGTGCTTTTTATATGGCTGAGAAACAACACATCCAAAGCTCTCAAGCCTCTCGATTTTTCGAATCTATTCATTCTTTTATTTTCTTTTTAGTTCTTTTGTAGTCGTGTAATTGTAAACATCTACTTCTTTCAGCTCTTACTATTTGTTGTTGGTTGTATATTGTCTGTTACTTGTTCTCTATGCTGTTAGTTTTTGTTGTTTCTGTGTTATTTTTATTTACATTATCTCTGGTAATGCTTGTTGTTGTCGATTCTAGTTATGTATAAACAGCACGTATAGTTGTTTTTGTAGCTTGTGTTTATTTATTTTAGCGATGTAATATATGCGCGGTGCCCAACCTAATTTTGGTAGCAATATCTAAATAATAACATCTTTTTAGCAATTGTTATTTTTTGTTGTGGTTCAAGCTTTTATGCAACATTGACAGCGATCCTTCAGCTTGCATAATGCCTGCAGAGTTTCAACTGGCAAGAGGACATCACAGAGCTGAGATAGAAATTCTAAATTGATACTTTCAAATAAATTCATGGATGATAATTCTTCCAAAATATACATTATTCAGACATTTAAAAAGGTTGTTCTTTCTAACGTTGGTATTATAGAATTTTTGCATCTAAAAGAAGCATTATTTCTTTGTTATGCGCCTTTACGCTGGTCTCTTGATCGCGTTCCTTACTAAAGAAAATTTAATCGCTTTTTATACAGCTTCTAAACAGTTGTCTATATTTTGATCTACATTTAGTCTGCTGCTTTTATACACAAACAGCGATTAAATTTAATCGCATGATAAACAGTGCGATTACAATTACGATTAAATGATGCGATTAATCGCGAGCTCTATTACGACTGTAATCGATTTGCAATCTTTATACACATTTGATTGTACATACCACTTTGATCTAAAAGTTCACGGAATAACCCCCGTGTGGCGTCGCCATCGTTCCGATTTGTGTTTTACGTAGCCAAGAGTACATCTATCTCTATGTGTGTTGGTGATTTTTTACAATTTTAGAAATGGATTGAAATTTGCAGCAATAAACTTGTATTAAGTTTTGCGTAAGAAACGGATTTAAAAATGTTGTAAAAAAAAGTTTTTCGGCAACGATTCTCTAAAGAAAACGGTCATTTACCAGTGGCACGAGCGGTTCAAAAGTGGACGTGAATCAATCGAAAATGATGAACGCAGTAGCAGACCATCAACATCGAAAACAGACAAAAACATTGATAAAGTAAAAGAAATGTATATGGAATGATCAACTAAGTTCATTGAAAGCCCACAAACCCACAAACGCAAGTTTCGAATGGCAGATACATTAGTTAGATAAGTTTTTCACAGCGCAAATACACATAACCAATCGCTAGTAGTGTTGTGAGGTGATATCGCTGTTGAAAATTGTCAAATGGTGTGCCCTGGGATTAAACCGACGACTTCTTGGTTGGAAGTTGTGTGTCTTACCTAACATACCACAATAACACACACTATTAAATACGTAGTGTATGCATTTACATACAGTGCTGTTCGAAACCTAAGCAACTTTTCTTGTCGAGGTAATTAAAGGATCGTATATTACTAATAGATTTATTCAAAGTAAAACATTTAATTTTTGTTATCTTAGGCACCTTAAATATAAAAACAAACCTTTAATTCCATTCTCTACCAACTAATACAACAAAAACGAAATTAGCTCCTCGAGTAGCGGTTTCAGTACTTTGTGTAATAAACTTTGTTTTTAGGGCCTCCACATACCGTTTTGGAATAGTTTTTATGAGATTTGTTAGAAATATTGTTAGTATTGATTGCCACTTTAATTTTAAGCTCCCTATCAGCTTCTGCTTATTTTTAAAACGACTTGGTCCAGCTCTGCGCTTCAAGTATTAGGAAAAATTTTATTTAAATAAAAGAACCGATTAAGCGGTTATTTGAATTATTATTAACCGAAAACCGATTTCTTAAAAAGTGCTGCTTTCCGAATTATTCGAAAACCGGTTTTTGAAAAAAGTCGAATAATCGTTCCCCGTAGCATTTAATAAAACAATGTGTGCTCTGAAAAACTTTGGATCTTTAACCCCTCAATTACTAGCTATTTTTAAACGTTCAAAACTTGTCAGTCATCTCCGAAATAAATGACTTTTATGCTTGTGTAGTGTTAAGGTATGTGTGAAAATAATCTAAAAAACGAATCTTGAAATACTTCAAAACTCATTAAAACTCATGGAATCTCAAATAAATCGTCAAAATCATGCGAAAGTTCTGCTCATTTGAAAATGTGAAAGGTCCCTGGTGATTTTGTCGGTAATCGGAGGGTTAAGCTGTTGAATCAGACCGCAATAATGGTCTCTATAAATTATTAAAAAAATAAAATTATCTTACATAACTGAATTTCATTTTCAAATATAATTGGAACGTTGTGCAATGGAGTCAATTTATTTTCCTCTCGTTTGATGAAAGAAGCCATGAAGTAATAATAATAAAACGCATCTGTCATTCAGATGCAATTCTTGCAAATAAAGGTTGTCTTCTATTTCCAAGGGCACCAAAGGAACTTATATAGCAGCTTGAAATATATTTATCGGGAAACTCCAAGAAATGTGCAGAGTTGGAAGGAATTCAAATCAGGCTTAATGAGGAGAAAAGAAAAATCTTAAGAACATCTATGACTATGTATGGGGTTATCACATTAAAGATGTGTTAGGTAAAATTTATCAAACTGGTAAGTACTAAGTACTGATTACCTTCTTACTTACAAAATAAATTAAAATCAGCGAAATGAATTTACAGTGAATTAACTAACGAATGACCAAAGCATATTTACTTTTTTATATATATTTAAATCAAAGAATTCACTATTTCAAGTAAAAAAACTTCGATTAAAATATTTTTAAAATTGGGCCAAAACTGCATTAGAAAAAGTGAACTGAAAACAAAATGTATGGTTCGATCTCCATATGTTTCGCTGCCAATTAAAGAAGTTTTTGTTGAAAACGAAGGCGTGGAGTTTCTAAAAAGCTTGCATAATTTTAATCAAATAAAATCTGATCAATTCAATATTACTTATCTGCCCTGGAAGAACTATGGAAAAGACTTCCTTTTGAAACTAAAAGAATCATCGCAGAAATTGAATTTCTCGATGAGTACAAAAAGATAAATTTAAGTTTAATAATTAATGCGCAAGGTTAAAAATAGAAAGTAAGAGCACATTCTGTAATGGCGGAATATAATTTTTCCAAGGATGAAGTCAATTCGTTCAAGGTTATGGACATTGCTCAATTCTGGTCGAAAATAACAAAAATAAAAAACTTTAATAATGAATTACTATTGCCGAATTTTGCAAAATTTGTTAATATTTAACTTTTATAGCCTCATGCAAATTCAGATGCTGAAGAATTTTCTACAATATCAGTGATATTCGAACTAAAGAGAGAAATAAATTAAGCTATATTATCTTAAATGCAATTTGCATAAGGTCTTTCATGAAATGTCAAAACATAGACTGCATCGAATACAAACTGAATTAATCACATTTCGAAAAAAGATTGTGTACTAATGATATCTACAAGTGATTAATTTAATATGTAACATATTGTTACGAAAATAAGATTGGGCACCTCTGCGTTTATCACATCGCTAAAATAAATAAAAAAAAGCTGCAAGAACAACTATACGTGCTGTTTATAAATAACCAGAATCAACAATAACAAACATTAGCAGAGATAAATTAAATAAAATTAATACAGCAACAATAAAAACTAACTGCAAAGAAAACAAGTAACAACAAATACTAAGAGCTGAAAGAAGTATATGTTTACATTTGCATGACTACAAAAGAACTAAAAAGAAATTGAAAGAAAGAGATGGAGTCTACCTGAAATATCGAGAGATTCGATAGTGTGTTGTTTACTCAGCCATATAAAAAGCACATCGGTGCGAAAAACAATCAGTTTAAGTAAAGTTAACACAGCGAACAAGTCTTGTTGGTTTGAAGTCAGCGTAAAGAGAGTGTAGACTGATCTCTGGTCGAAGAGAATTTAAGTTGTGACCGGACTTAAATTATAACTACAATCGGGTTGGAAGATCTTTAGGTAGAAAGATCTGTCGAGTAATTGTTGTTGTTTACAAACTTCTAAACAGACGGAGTAATTACGAACAGAAAATTGTTATTGCTTGTAAAAATGTTATATGTGCACAAAATTGTGTTGAATAAAGGATTTTAATTAAAAACAAAACACAAGATTTATTTTATTTTAACTACAATCTACAAACTCTTAAATACACGTTTTTAAAAAGGTAACAACGTAATAATATTAATGTAACATGACATATCTAAGTGTTTTATTCTCAGTATTTTTATTTTACCCAGTACCAAAAATATAAAATATAAGATTTGTTTAATTGTTATATGTACAAAAAGTGAATAAAATCCATTTTCATTTAGAAAAAAAACGTTACTCTTTAATTACGACATATGTATGCATAATTGTGAAAGATTTCATTCTTGAAATATGGAGACAATAAATGATTTATTGAATAAGTGCAGGCTTAGAAAGATAAAAAAGTAGGAACCACTGATTTTGGACTTCTTTCATATCCCTTATTTTTTGTAATTCCTTTGGAACTTCATCCTTTGGTTTTTGACAATCTGTAGACTCATACTTTGAGCGTCTTGGCTCTTTTGGGCAGTAGTTTTTTGTGTCCAATTACTTTAGTTTTAACATCGCAAAATCTCTTTCTGTTGATCTAATCTTCTATAGCTACAACGGAGCTTACAATTTTCTTTATATTATAAATTTTCTCCACTCTTTTATGAATTATAAATTATGGAATTATAAAATTAACCTGTTTTTTGTTCTAAATTTCTATTTGTTTTGGGCACTTGGAATATAGTATTTAAGCTTTGATTTTTTAAGTCAGAGACTATTTAAATATCTGCTTTATTTCTAAATGGTCTATTTAGAGTTCAATGCAATTTTTGGAAAAGTGATTTCACGATAAATGTTACTATCAAGAACACTTATTTTGTGATAATTTCTAATTAATGTTATAGTAAAATTCTGTAAAAATTTTACTTTATCAGACTATATTCAGAGGTGGGCGGTTTTTGGAGAATCTATATCATTTTGTAGACCTTTTGGATTTGTTTGCTGGAGTATAATCAGTTCATAACTTTTACATTTGTTTGATTTTTTATTTCAGTTTCAGTTTGATATGATAATTTCTTAATCTCACAAGTAATCAAATTAGATACAGAGATATTATATAATTACTGATCAATCAAATGGAAAAAATATGAAAGACGACAGTAAATTCATATAAAAAACCTGAATATGTATTCAAATAAATTTACCTTTGCCAGGATATAGCTTTGTAGGATTAAAAATAAAGGATTAAATGATATCTCATTTTATGATTTTAATTTCATTTCATATTCAAGTGTTGATTTTTTCTTTTGCAAAAACTGATTAGAATTATGTTACATTTTTTAACGCAATACAATGTAATATACAATAACGGTTAAATAATTAGAATTAAAAATAAAAATTAAATAGCAAATAATTTTATATAATTCGTCTTTATGCTCAATAGTAATTTAATTTTATCAATTTTTATTTTGTTTTAATTTATTGTATTGGTAGATACCACTTTTTCGAAATAAATTAAAACTATAATGTCTTGATTATTCTTATTTTCTTAATTATATTTTTGCAGGAATCACAAGTGCATTTTATTAATATTGATTTAATTTTTTTTTTGGGGTTTTAAACTATTTATAACTAACTGTTTACCTTAAATGAATACAATTTTTAGTTTTCTATTAATAAAAGTTGGTTTTATATGGGCTAATTAATCCTACAAGTTATTTATGTTGAAAATTTTGTGAAAAATTGTTAGCTTTATCTTCTTACTATTCGTTGATCAGCATTTAGTATGTCCAATGTTTTATCAAATTCTTTTGTCTCTGAGCCATATTGAGTAATATTTATTACATTTCCTAAGATTTATTTTTCTAATTCACCTTTTTCTCAGAATTAAAATAAATTATTCAATAAATACCAATATAAAAAACAATCATAAATCCCAAAATATTATGGAAACATATCTATCAATTATTTTAAAGGTAGTATAATAAGGACCGATTAAGGCATGTCCTAAAATCTAAAAAAAAAAATTGTTTAAATATCTACACATGAATATATTTTATTTTATTTTTTCATTTTTTGGCATAGTTGTTGGTGAAGTTAACGCTACGTACGGGTGTAGAATTAAAATAAAATAAACCTGAAAAAGATTAAAAATTATTTTGCCAAAAGATAATATTTGCAAAATCAAATCAAGAAACTTCTTTTGATTGATAATATATATATATATATATATATATATATATATATATATATATATATATATATAGCACACATGAGTTAGTCAGGCAAAAGTGTTACGATTGATTTCGTCATTGAAAACAATACCTTTCACATATTAAAATTTATCAAATTTAAGAAAAGAATTTAGACAAAAGGATATAAATTAAAAAAAAAAATTGTTTTCTTTGTGAAAACCATCTTGTTACATATTTTCCTTATAAATGGAATCATTCATTCATTCTTTACGAAAACAATCATTTTGAAGTCTTATGTAAAAGAAAATATAGTTTGATACATAATTTTTAATGAAAGTAAAAGTACATAAGTTCTTAATAAATAAATAAATAAATTAGCATATGAAGTCAAAGCAGCGAGCGGAGATTGTTTTGTTTGTTGTCTTTATTTCGTTTATTATATTTTTTGTACTTGACAGCATACTTTAGGGAGGTCAATTTTATAAATTTTGCAATGTTAAATCTATAATTAAAACATTTTGATTACGGCTAGTAAGTATGCAAAATTCTTTTGATTTAATATGCCTTTTGCACGTTCAAAGTACTTTGAATTTTTTTTTATCAATTTTATGTAAAACGGTGTGTGCCACTGTGTATGGTAGGTAAGACACCCGCCTACCAACCAGAAGGTCGTCGGTTCAATACCAGGCCAGGCTATGTATTAAAAAAAGAAAAAAGATTTTCGACAGCGGTATCACCTCATAACATTAGCTAGTAACTGGTTATGACTATAAATACTATTGAAAACTTCTCTAAATGCATTTGCCCTTCGGAGCCGGCGTTTAGCTGCAGGTCCCTTTCAATAAATTTAAAAATAGAATCGGGTGCAGTTCATTGACTGAGAGAAGTCCCCCCATGTTCCTACATGGAATGTTATGAGAATTAATATAATATATATGTAAAACGGTCCAGTACTTTGGGAGCAGCAATACGACTTTAAAATTCTTACTAACAACACATAGAAAGAAAACTCGTTTTTTGTGTACCCTGTCGGAAGCTGAGTTAACTTAAAACTATTTCGCAACTAGTGCTGACACTTGGATTATTGTTCAATGACAGCAACTAGCTATTTTAACATTGCGATATCCTAGGCGGTAGTCAATTGATTAACTCTGCATTAGTTTCCAACCAACTTAAAGTTGACTTTTTAAACGTCAGCTTTTAGTTGACCATCTGTAGCTAGCTGTAAGCTAACCGTTTTTCCGTTGGTTATAAGTAGGTTTTTTTTAATTAACTGTAAATTAGTTTTATTTAAATCAGCTAAAATTTAGTTGTTTTCATAAGGTGAAAACTATTTTTTTTAGTTAGCTGCAAACTAACTTCTGTTCAGTTAGCTGCAATATTTATCTTTCAGAATCAAATACATTATTACAATTTTTAATGTTTTTTATATTTAATTCACATAAGTATATGCACATTATCTCAGGTATTATTCTACTTTAATGAATTACTCTATTAAAATATTTCTTTATTTATCGTTTATTTTTTTAGTAATTTTTTAATATTTTTGTACTATTATTTTTTTCAAATTTTTTAAGACACTGACATAAAAGCAAATGTTTCCATAAAATGGTGGTTAAGTTTTTTCGTCAAATATTTGAGAAATGTGAACATAGCTTAAGCTGTACACTGAAATTAAGGGCGTCAACAGCTAGGCGAATTCAGTGGCCTGAAGCTGAATGAAGCAGACATTTAACTAGAACATACTCAAACAAATTTTAATTGAGGAATTAAGTAGATTCTACAGTATTTTTATAGAAATAGCTATAGGCTATCTCAAGTGTTTGGAATTGGTCCGGAAGGGGGCAAAAAATAAAATGTATGTATGTATACGCAACTTAAATCTTTTTTGACGGCTCCTTGGATGCTCTTTTTGCTTAATCAATTTTAGTGTCCTTCAAACGAAAAGTATGAAACAAAATGGGGAAAACCTGAATAAAGAACAGGCAATTAACCAAAAACAAAAAATTTACTGTACAGAATATACTTCTTGGTTAATGTAAATTTTGCATTGAGTAGTAGAAAGCTTAAAATTAGTAAATTAAAGCTTACATAAAGTTGGTTAGTTTTGTAGTTAGCTACTCATTATCCGACAGGGTAACTAAAACAATTAAAAAACAAAAGAAGAAATGTTTGCGTGTATGTATATTTTTTTTTTTTTATTTGTCATGTAAGAATTATTTTTCCTTTTTTTGATTTTGTTAAAACAGAAATTTTTTGAAAAAAATTATGTTAAATTTTTAGAATTATATATTTGAAATCTATTTAAGAAAATGTTGAAATAAAATATATTTATATTATATTATATTTTATATATTTTTATATTATTTATATTTATGTATTTACATACATACATTCATAACTAAAATAAATACTAGATGTAAGAATGCGACTGATTGTGTCAGCCGCTGAATAAACTACATAGTAAATATTATGTGAAATTGTAGCATGTTGAAGGAAATGTACATACATACATATATTATTTTTAAGAATTTTGTTCAATGGTATACTAAAGCTTATTATCTTAAGTTTTTCAGTATTGTAGTGGCTTGAGTTCAACTGACCGATACATAAAAGAAAAAGAGAAAGAAAACAGTTTGTAAGAGGTCAATTTTTGAAAAGTAACAAACAAAAATCATATGTCATAATATAATATAATATTAATATTCAAATAGCTAAAATTAAATTTTTAAGATTAATAATGTATCTAATATAATATTCGCTTAAATGTTTTATTATATATATTCCTACACAATTTCTTATACTTATATTATATTTAATAATAATTTGCCTAAATTCCCCAAATAATTTAAATTGTTACGTATTTAACGTAATGGTTAACGCAAAATTATTTGCATATTTTGAAGTTATTTTTATTTCACTAAATTAAGGATATATGTAGATGATGAATAGGAAAGGGTAGATTTTTAATTAAATGGGAAT
Source organism: Wohlfahrtia magnifica (assembly GCA_023159175.1). Taxonomy (NCBI): domain Eukaryota; kingdom Metazoa; phylum Arthropoda; class Insecta; order Diptera; family Sarcophagidae; genus Wohlfahrtia; species Wohlfahrtia magnifica. The sequence goes on along the minus strand of JAKWBJ010000170.1, from coordinate 810,622 downwards.
GTGGAGAAAAGATTTAATAATACGGATGATTTATTAGAGTTTTTGAATACTATTTAGGGAAGATACTGAGCTGAATTTGTGAACACCACACCGTGGTATTTACATATGATTACTAGGTTGGGTTTTCTTTAAAAATTTGTTCAGTGTGGCAATGAGATCAGTTATAAAGAGTTAACCTTATGGTAAGATAACGCTTTTCAATAGTCCAGCTTGTTAAATATTTTAAGATTCCAATTAAGCCTTGGAAAGACTTTTTTCTATAGTGTAGTTAATTTAAGCCTGTGAGTTCAAGACCTGAGTTCTCCAAAAATCTGCTTTCTAAGCACCGAACATACAGGTCCTAAAGATCTAATACTACAGCTCATTCGATTAAAGGATAATGTTACAATCTCTCACTTGAGTCGTTTAACGTAAGCTATTGGAAATACGAGAAATATTTCCCTGTAACTTAATTTTGTGATTATTTTCTCACAACAGCTGTATTTTTAAAAGACGCGAGTTTAAACAAAATATTTTCAAAATCCCTAACAAAGGATGTCATATGCCTTTTTTTGATTTTTCAGTCGTACTTAAAAAATAACGGTTTCTATTCGGACATTCAGCACTTGCTGAAAGCATTTCTTCTATGGCAACTTACTATAACAACAAAATTACAACAAATTGAAATAACAACAAAATATCAACAAAAGGTTTTTTTAATTATGTGATCAAAAAGTTGGCGTTCTGTATTTTTACAGTTTTTAATTAATTTTTATTTTAAGCATTTAAATTTTATATAAGCATAAGCTTTTTATATGACAATTGTTCGCGTTCAATTCACATGTCTTTTTAAGCTCTTTTTTTAGTCGTCAATTCGACATCGACGAATGTACGCAAATTTTTTTAGGCACAGAAAAGTAATTTAAAAATCTTCTTACGATCTTGTTTTTAGTTGTCACTGAAACATGGACTAATGCACATGTGTGGCGGAAGCATGTTGATTTTATTAAAATTTTTTTAAAACATCAATTTTACTCTCTCTCTCTGAGAGAGCAATTTTCATGTTCTCACTAACACAACTACATTTTTACTTTTGCACATCTCTGCATTAAACACAGTGAGCAGATAGCGGAATTAGAATACACATGTAAATATATATGAGGACAGCAAAAGCCTAGATATCAACCTTTGTATAATCTTCTGTTTAGGAAGCATGTATGTGTATGTATGTGTATTTATTAAATAGAAAAGCCAGTACAAAATATTTATTTATATTATTTTATTATATTATTTATATATTTTTATTTTACCTCATATTAGAATTCTAAATAAAATTAAAAAAAAAAAAATGAATACACAGTCCCGCACAAAACTATTAGCAAAACAAGCACATTCAGCTTTATCATTATATTAATACCATTTGAAAACGATATTATAAAATTTTATTTTTCCTAATTTTATTTTTCCTAATACGTCAGATGGAAAAATATGTTTTTTTCCCAAATAGTTATAAAAAATAATTCCCATATTTATATGTATATATATATATATATATATATATATATATATATATATATATATATATATATATATATATATATATATATATATATATATATATATATGTTATATATATAACATTTTTTTTCCCAAATAGTTATAAAAAATAATTCCCATATTTATATGTATATATATATATATATATATATATATATATATATATGTATATATATATATATATAACTTTGTGCGACAAAAATATGTTTTTTTCCCAAATAGTTATAAAAAATAATTCCCATATTTATATGTATATATATATATATATATATATATATATATATATGTATATATATATATGTATATATATATATATATATATATATATATGTATATATATATATGTATATATATATATATATATATATATATATATATATATATATACATATAAATATGGGAATTATTTTTTATAACTATTTGGGGAAAAAAACATATTTTTGTCGCACAAAAGTTTTGGCACACAGTGGTAGCATTTTAATTTATGGCCAACCCTTTAGAGATCTGGCAATGTTGTTTAGCAAATATTTTTGTGTGAATCCCATAAACCTTAGTATTTGCGTTACATCTTTGAAATTTACATTTGCTTTAAATTTTTTACAAAATTAGTTTATGAATATTAAAATGAGTTCAAAACAAAAAGGAACCACAGAATCTCAGCGAAAAATTTTTGTACATTTTGCATAATCAAGGAAAATCGTACGCTGAGATATGTAAAATAATGGAGCGAAGTCGTTTTACAATTGGCATTTAATCGCTTTATAGGAGAAACAAACTTCAATAGTGCTAAACAAACAGGCCGTCCTAGAGCTTTAACTGACCGCGAAAGCAAGAAATATTGCGAAAAATTAAACAAAATCCTAGGAAAACCTCGACCGCAATTGCAGCTGAAGTTCAAGAGGAATTTAGTAAGCATACTCATCCCATGACCGTTCGTAGAGTGCTACACGACGCTGATTACACTGCAAGAGTTGCAAGATATAAGCCGCTTGTTTCTTTAATTAATCAAAAAAAAAAAAGCGATTAGAGTACGCAAATGAATTTAAAAGTAAACCTCTCAGTTCCTGGGATCAAGTACTATTCTCAGATGTGAGCAAATTTAACATTTTTCGTTCCGATGGCCGCATAAACGTTTGAAGAAAGCCCAATACGGCATATTAAAAACAAAATCTTGCTCCCACAGTTAAATTCGGTAGAGGTGGTGTAATGGTCAGCCCCAGACCATTACATGACATCTGAGGGTGTTGGTGAGTTGGTTTTTATAGAAGGCATTATGGATAAGTTCGTTTATTTAAATTTGTTCAAAGAACATTTAAAAAAAGTGCCGAAAAGTTAAATCTGCAAATTCCAACATGACAATGACCCCGCTTTCAGCTCATGACGTGTGTATGTGGTTAGCATTCAACGTGGCACATGTCCTACCTCATCCTCCACAGTCCCCTGACTGCAATCCAATTGAGCATTTATGGGAGGAGCTTGGCAGAAGGGTCAAAAAGCGGTCAGTTTCAAATAAGATTGAATTACAGTAAGCTTTAAAAGAAGAATGGGCGAAAATTGGGAAGGAAACCACAAAAAATTTTGTCCATTCTATGCCGAAGCGTCTGAATGAGGTTATAAAACAAAAAGGCTTGCCCATCAAATATTAAAAGTGGTATAATTTACAACAAAAAACAACTTAGTTAGTATTTGTGCCAATACTTTTGTGCGATAGAATCGAAGTCTTTTTATGTTAAACTCGTTCTAAATGAATAAATAAAAAAATATTAGATTTAAAACAACTTGAGTTAGTTATTTTATTGGGCAAATTAACTAAGACGATAATTTTTTTTTTTTCTTAGAAAATATTAAATCGCTATAAATCCCATATTTATTTATACATATTTATGCTGAGAATAAAAAACTTTTATAGCCTATTTTCTACAGGTAGATAGAAGCTAAACAAAAAAGTACGTAAGCAAATAAGTTTTTACACTGACTTTATTTTATTACTTATTTTTACTTATTACTTATGAGGACAATAAATTATGAATTTTAAATAGAACCATTAGTTATGTTGTTAATCGATATTTATAGAAGTAACAACTCAAGGCCATTTCTGGAAATTCGTTTAAAAATAACCGCAATAAAATGTTATTGCATATTCGTAATTAAAAGTTGAATGATTTTTGGAAAGGCTTTTAATAAAAATAACCAAAATAAAATGTTATTCCAAATTTGGAATTCCTAGAAATTATGGAATGGAATGAGTATTGTATCAGTTATAATCAACTTTTAAAGCTCATATAAAAAAGTCTTAATTTAATGTTAAAAAAAAAATAAAAGAAAAATACAAACATGTTTGTATCAATTAATTTTAATTTTTATAGTGAAGGCATTCGTTTAACCTACCCGCAGTTTTAATTAAATAGGCCATTGAACAAATGACTTCACATATTTTTAAAGTTTTTATAATATCATAGTTATGCATATTTTAAACAAGCCATTTCAAGTTTGTAAATGTGAGAAACTAAAAGTGACATCATTGAAATATGTATCCATATAATAAAGGAGCAGTTTTGACTTTCCTGTCAAAGTATGAACAATTTTTTCTTGTGTGCTGAAAAAAATTTAAAATTTTATTAAAATTTAATTTAAAAAAAAAATTAAAAAATAAAAGCAAATAGTCTTGTTTTTCTGTTTTGTGACAATAACAAAAATTGGCTTGTTGACCAACTAAATCAAAGATAGCCCAAGGTTATTTACAAAATTGTTAACTCTTCTAAAAATAAAAATAAGCTTTATTTCGAAGATTATCTGCCCATTTGAAGGAAGATTCAATGTTTTAGATGTCAACTATGGGGACATTCGGCCCGGAACTGTAATTCTACTTTCAAATGTGTGAAATGTAATTTTAACATGAACCGGACTATTGTAGTGTTAAGAAAGGGGAATCTTCCCCTATATGCTTCAATTAAATGAAAGTGGACATGTGGCCAATTATAAAGGGTGTCCGGCTTATAAACTTTTTTTAAAAGAAGAAGATGCTAATAGCTAAGTCAAATGACAAAAGACAGGAAATTGCAAACAATATTAAGCTTGCTATAAATAACACAGAAGCTGTTAGGGTAAAAACATCTTATGCCAGCCTTTTTCATTCAAAGCCAAATTTTCAAGAAAAAAATTTACGGAAATTGCCTCCAGTTGTGGAAGAATTTATTAAACTAGGTGAGTACTTCAGGGAATCAAACAGTCAATCATTGGAATCGAAAATTTCTGAAATCGTATAGAACAATGCCTTTGGAAATGGCAAGAAAAGAGTACGATTCTTTATTAAATAAAGTTCCCTCTCATTATGGAACGTAATTGTTTAAATTTTGTAATATTTAACACAAGATCGTTAACCGAATTGAGTATACGTATCGAATTGATTAAAAGACTTATTAGTCATAAAATTGGTGTATGTTTTCTACAGTAAACTCTTTTTCGTAAGAATTCCAGAATTATGTTATGTGAATTATAAAACTAAAATATAATTAGAGATTACAATAATATTGGCACTGCAGTACTGATCAGTAAAAGTATTAATTTTACAATTACAAATGTTCCAAATCTAAAATTTCAAAATACTTTCAATGACATAAATTTATCTATAGCAGGTCAGGCTCAAAAGTTCTTGTTAGGTAGCGTTTACAATCCTAAAAATTTTGTATCTAGTCTAAATTGTATTCAAAATTACTCTTTGCCTTACGCTGGTGTCTTTATCGGAGGAGACTTTTACTCCAGAAGAGTACATAGGGGCGATTTAATTGACAACATAAGTGGACAAGCTTTCAATGACTGGTTAAATACGTTTAGTACTCATTTTAAGAGCTATTGTGATGCAGGTCCATTTTTTCCCGGAGTTCCGTCTATTTTATACAATTTTCTTATCAGTACTAGTCTAGTTGAATCAGACAATGGAAACGTCCAGATAACAAGCCTACCAACGTTTTCCGATCATTACCCACTAAAACTAATATTTAAATTTTCAGATTCGAATTAATACTTTCCCACGCATGATTTTTTAGATCATTTCAAAATAAAAATTGATAGCAATTTTGTACTGATATTCACTGTAATTTTTTAACGTTTTCCGATCATTACCCACTAAAACTCATATTAAAATTTTCAGATTCGAATTAATACTTCCCACGCAAAATTTTTCAGATAATTTGAGAACAAAAATTGAGAGCAATTTTGTGCTGATATTCACTGTAATATTTTAGGTTTGAATCTCACTTTCCACAAAAACTTATCTAATAATGAAATTGATGATAGCATCTCACTTTTTAATGACTGTATTAATTGTGAAGTAATCAGACATTCTAGGGAAATTGAAATAAGGAACAAACGTTTCTTTGTTCGGAACGTACAAAAAAAACTTTTTAGAATCAGGTATATTTAGCAAAGAGAATTAAAAAAGATTTTTTTAGAAATGGAATCAGAAGCTCGGATGAATACCGATTTAAGTGGTCAAATTCATCTTAAGACTATTATTAAGCAACGTGTTGAAATACATCAGGCAGTAGTCTTTAATAAGCGTATAGAGGGTATAAAACCTGGTCCCAAGGCTTTGAAGAAAATATTTCAGATTAATGGCAACTGGTGTTTTTATAAACTTATTGTAAATGACCGAACTTTTACAGAAGATTCTGATATGGTCGAACAATTCTTGATTGATTTCTCGGAAGTTTATAAATTTATTGCTCCAGTTAGATCAGATACATCTGAAGTTCCTAACTCCTGAATTTATATCTGAATAATTGCTTTGATACCATATGCGAGTTTACCACCAATGGTTTATTTATGTATTAATGATCGTCTTCACTTCACAAGTTTCTCCGAAGTCTTTGAAATCATTAAGTCTTTAAATTCAAAAAGATACTCAGGCCTGGATAATTTGTCAAATCTTTTGATTAAAAAGTTACCGATATCTGCAATGGAAATTTTAGTAATCATATTTAATAATTGTTTAAACAATGGTTATTTTCCTAAGGCCTGGAAAACTACTAAAATATACGCTCTTGTTAAAATGCCAAAAAATTTTTAAATCAGTAACTCTCCCCCGTTTTCAATGTTATCGAACATGGGTAAATTATTGAAAAGGGTTATTAAAAGAAAACTTGAAAGTTCTCAAATTATTAATTCGATACCTAAGTACCGAGCTTTTCATCTAGGGATTATTTTTAAACTCATTGAATTGGGATGTGATCCATTTTTAGTTAAAATGTTTAGCAGACAATTTTTTGTAGAAATTAATGATACAAGATCTAGTCTAGGTGACATATTTTGCGGAGTGCCACAAGTGGCTATTTTGGCGCCTTTTTTATACAGCATTTTGATGAACGATTTTCCACACATATACAATGATTAAAATGGTATACTTTATGCGGACGACTAGCTAATATATGCACATGACAGTAATCCGCAGATTGCATTAGGGATATTTGAAACCACATATATTGAAACCACAAACAGTTTAATGATAGATGTTTTTAGTTCCCAAAGATAATTTAGTTGGTCAAATAGTTCATATATGTCTCCAGTTGGGATTATACATGAGAACATTCGAGCTATACTATTTTCTAGAGAATACCAAATTCCAGAGTTTTACTCTCATTCAATTTTAGGTCTCAATAGGTGCTAAGCTTGGAATTGCACCCCAAGCTCATGCAGGGTGTCTAGAGTAAGACTTGCACCCGTCATCAAATGTTGGTGAGAGTGTGGGTAGTGCTTTGGATGCTGTTAGGCGATCATGGGGTTAGTTATAGTTTTAATTATTTATTACCCCATTCCATTGTATATATGTTGTCTTAGTTTTAGTTTATTTTTAAGTTTATTCATAGTGAATCAATTTTGACTAATTAACAGTTAATGAAAATTTTTATTATTTTAATTTTGCTGCCGTCGTTTTCAACTTGTATTTTTTTTATTCTAAATTTATATTTTCAGATTTTTAAAACATTCCGGTTAGTTAATGTGAACGTTACACGAAATAAGAACGTATTTTTATCATTAAAACATCTTTTGAAAATGGCAAAAGTTTTCAAGATGAAATTAGGAAATTTAGAGCAAAATTCGTTAGAGACAAGAAATCGTGCCAAAATGCTGATGGTTGGACAAATTGGAAGAAAATGGATTCGTTCATGATAACAGAAACAGAATTTGTCAAGGTAGTGGTCGTTTAAACGAGAATATAGCATCGTTCGCAGCAATTAAACATCAAACGATCCACATTATTTAACATTATGCATCTTGATCTCCATTTGAAGGCTTATAAGATCCAGCTGACCCAAGAATTAAATTCAGCTGGCCATGAATTAAGTTGGCAATTTGTTTCCTGGTCCGTCAAATAACAAGAAGCAATTTCCAGCTCAATGACTACGTCAACAAGCAGAAATGACGATTTCTGGTAAAAAAAAAAAATCCAAGAGTTATCTTAAAGCAACCATAACATCCACAAAAAGTTACGGTTTGGTGTGGTTTGTGGTCCGGAGGAATCATCGGACCATATTTTTTTGAAAACGTGAATGGAAATGCGCTTACGATCAATGGGAATCTCTACAGGGAAATAATCCGAAGCTTTTTGTTGCAGAATATGTGGTTTCAAGAGGATGGTGTCACTTGTTACACAGCAAGTGAAACAATGGATTTTTTGAAAGAAAAGTTCGAAAATCGAATTGTTTCTGGTAGAGGCCAATTTGGCCACAAGGATCCTGAAATTTGATACCTTTAGATTTTTTTGTAAGTTTTTTTGAAATCGAAAGTGTACAGCAATAATCCCAAAACAGTTCATAAGTTTAAAACCAACAATATCGAGCAGATATGAACCATTGACAACAGTTTATTGAAAAACATTATTAATAACTTTGGTAAAAGATTGGGAGCCTGCCAAGCCAGTAGGGGGGTCACTTGACCGACATAATTTTTCATTTTTAACCGGAACCTATTGTAAGAAACTGTCTTTTTATATTAAAATTCAAATAATACCTCAATTTTGGACACCCTTTACAAAAATTTTATTCTTCCCTAATTATATAAGTACGTAAAGTTTTAAAAATTACGAACTAAAGTTTATTAAAACAATACGATATAGTTTTAAGTCTTGTACACCCTGTTAACTTTATACAACTGCTTTTGTAATATAAATTATAAATCTCAATAAAAATAAAATGGAATTGTTTCAAGGCGCATTTAAGAAGATGGTGCTGTCAGTCAGGCTGACTGTTTTTTTAATATAATGTAGTGGATTGTAATTGTCAAGAGTTTTATTTCGTTTACACCTAATTCTCTTTTACATGATTTTTGGCACGGTATCCCTTAGAACGTAAATACAATGTACAAACAGGATCAGCGTATTTTATTCAAAGTATTATTTCTAATAATTTTTTTACTATACATAATAACAAAAAAAGCAACAAATATATGTTATATTTGTTAAAAAGTTAGTTGTTGTACGGGCAACAATACCTTGTTCAATCTGCTTTTAATTGTTTATTATTGTTTTTGCTTTAGTTTTTTGTACTTACTAAGTATTTGCTTATAATTTCTATTGTTTTTGATAGAATTGATATATTTCAGGAGTAATTGCAATTAAAAAATTTATTGAAGTCAATATTTTAGTTAAAATATTTTTATTTTTGTTAAAAGTATTGTTACGTTTTTACCTTTTAAATAACGTGTTTTTATGAGTTCGTAGATTGTAGTTAAAATAAAATAAATTTTGTGTTTCGTTTTTTTTATTAAAATCCTTTATTCCACACAGTTATGTGCACCACTGCTTGTAATCTGTTTAGAGGCAATAACAATTTTTATTCTCAATTACTCTGTCTGTTTACAATCTGGTAAACAACAACAATTACTCGACAGATCTTTCCACTTAAAGATCTTCCAACCCTATAGTAGTTATAACTTAGGTTCGATCACAACCTTTTCAACCAAAGGTTATGCACACTTAACCCTCTTTACTGAGTTAGCTCCAACTAAACTGGTTTTTACTTCACTACTAAATTCACGAGTTTACTCTTTATAAACACTCTTCACACCAACTGCACTCGCTGGGTTTACTTTATTTAAACTCCATTTTAGATTTTGATTCCATTTCTTTCTTTTAATTTCTTTTTAGTTCTTTTGTAGCCATGCGTATGTAAACATCTACCTCTTTCAGATCTCAGTATTTGTTGTTGCTTGTTTATTGTCAGTTACTTGTTTTCTTTGCTGCTTAATTATTGTTTTTGCCGTGTTATTTTTATTTACTTTGTCTCTGCTAATAGTTGTTGTTGTTGTCGATTTGGTTATTTGTAAACAGCACATATAGTTACTCTTGCAGCTTTTGCTTATTTATTTTAGCGATGTAATAAACGCTGTGATGCCCAACCTTATGTTCGTAACAATATTGATGTTTGTCTACAACTTTCAATGTCAGTTGTTTTTGCTGTTGCTGTCTTCAAAATATTTATGAAGTCGGCCACACGGTAGCAAATGCTGTTGGGCAGCTTTTGCGGTGTGCTGTCGTGATTCTCGCTGTCGTCTACATGTTTAATGCCTTATAAATGTATGATTTTCTATGCTATTGAAAAGTATTTCCATGCTACATTGGAGGTGCAATACAATTGCACCGTGTTGACACATTAAAATTTATTTCATTTTAACAGTTTTCTATTGGAATATTCCAACAAGAACGTAATTTTTCACATTGAATTATAGAAACTCTTTTCATTCACAAATCGGAAAACGATGGAATATTTTGTTTCACACCTTTGGATGTGACAACCTTTTACAAATAAATTCAAAAACAAGGCACAAATTTATTTTCCATCTGCAAATTTATTTAAAAAATACGAATTTTCTATAATTTTATACATATTTGGAACGAAAGATGAAATTTTTTCTAAAGCACTGCAAGGTAAAATAAAACCAGGTATTTTTTAAATATAAATGAACAGAAAATAAGTTAAATTTCCATTCTGGTCAGTTTTCTTTGCTATTTTTTATTATGCTCTATGGTGTCTGCATTTGTGTTTGTATGTATTTATGTACACATGTAAGCTTTAGTGTCAATATTAATATGGTTGAGATCTATCACAAATAAGGTCTAATACTTTCTGTTACAGCCTAAGAACTTAAAACTACTAAAACAAACATAAAAGATTATAACTAAACTTATAGAGTCTTTCTTATTCACTATCGTCAGCATCACTATAACTGTTGGGATTTTGAGAATCACGTTCCTCTAGAAGACTACGATTTAGTTCTTGTATGCGTGCCGATAATGCTTTCCTCCGTGGTGTACCAAATGATGGTATTGGTGGCGTTTCAATCAATGTATTCTTCTCGCCTTCATTTCCACCATCCATATTTAGGAAACGACAAATTAAAGGATATCATATAGTTACGCATTAAGTGAGTGCGTGGTATGATTATTAATATTTTATTTGCAATATTTTATTTTTATTTTTATTTCAGTTAAACCAATTTTGTTGTTTTTATGAACAATAGATGAATAAATTCGATGTTGTTGAAATGTGATATTTTGTTATGTATTATGTTTTATAATAGCGCAATGTTTCAAATTGTGGTGGCATTTTTGGTGCGACATTTGTCGAGTGTTTTGAATTAGTGATAATTTTGTGATTCAGTTCAGTTTAACATTATATATGTATGTATATATATATATATATATATATATATGTGTGTAAATATATATGTATTAATATACATGTACATATATATATATATATATATATATATATATATATACATACATACATATATATATACATATATATCATATATATACATATATATTATATGTATATACATATACATATATATATATATATATATATATATATATATATATATGTGATAGTTAGTTGCAGTATAAAATACAGATATTTGTTTGTTTTTATTTGTTTGAAAAGGGAAAGAGATAAAAGAAGAAAAGTAATTTTACAGATTGTAAAACTTTTGTTTTCGATTTTAATGCTAAATATAATATATATTAAAAAAATTATAAAATATTACAAACATTTTGGCATTTTGATTTGTAAATTAAATAGTTATTAGAGCAAATTAATAAATTACATTTGCTAATTATTAAAAACTAATATTTAAAAAGTAAAAATCTAAAATATACAATATAAAAAACTAAATTATGAAATTTAAACACTTTAAAATTAAAATTAATGCTAAAAAGCTCTGCATATATGTAATATAATTAAAAAAGCTAACTGAACAAAATCAAAAAGTATATATTTTATTATGAGGAAAAATAACAAATTTAAAATACATTAAGGCCGCTTATTATCAGCTTTAGGAAAAAGAACTGATGCATTACGTTTCTAAAAAATTAATTTTGTTATTCTAAAAAAAGAACGAAATTTTACTTTAGTGGATAAATTATGTTCTTTTACCTATTATAAAAGAGTAGAATTTTTGTAAAGGGCGATTATTCATTTAATTTTTATAGGAACAAAAGTATATGTACACTGAGCGTCGTCAGAATAGCGCGCCCCCTTACATTACTGACCGTTAATATTAAATAATATCTGAACTAATTGAAGTATGGCCTTAAAGTTTTTATGTAATAGACTCTTATCTATTCTCTTTAAAATAAAGTAACAATGACTGCCGATTAATTAATTTTTTTGTTAAATTATTATTATTATTATTGAAAAAATTGGTCATCAAGATAGCGTCATCAGGTATAATTTCAATTTAATTAGTATTTTAAGCAACTATGTATATAGCATTTTAATTTTTAAATGCTATATTTTAAACAGTATTAAGGATAATGAGTTAAAATATCGTCGAAAATTCGATTGAATATTGAATTGTAAAGTTTTTCAATATAATCCAACGAAATGGTTGGACCAAGTGTGTATGGCACTCCTTTCATTAATTCCATTTTGTGTTGTATCATCTTCCAGACTCGTACACCTTCCTAGCCACCCATCTACATACGTTTTTCATTATATTTAAGCGGGACAAATAAGGTGGTCATTCAAGGGCGTCAGCTTATTACCTCAGAATTCACGAGATAACAGATTGAACTGTATGGATTAGAACATTTTAGATTTCCAAATAAATTTTGCGAGATTCCTAAATAAGTAGAAAAGTCGTTTTTGAAACGCTATAGTAGTTTATTCACGATTTTAAAAACTGTAAGTCGAAGGTGCCATATTGCTCTCCACATTATCACAGCCCTCCCTTTTGCTATTACGTTTTAATTTCTTGTGTGAGAGATCACACATAATGATTCCCACAAGAAATTAAAATGCCATAGAAGATGGTGAGGGTGGGGGTTGCGTTGCTCTACCATTTCGTTGAATTATATTGAAAAACTTTACAATTCAAATTTCAGTCGGCGATATTTCAGCAAAGGATAATATTTAACATTAACCATCAGTAAAAGGGGGGGGGGGGCGCTATTCTGATGACGCACGGTGTATATTTATATACATATAATATCAAAATATACTTAGACGTCATGCAAACTTATCAAAATTTTTTTATAAAACCGATTTTGTTTTACATACGTAATTTTTTAATCAGCACTTGAAAATTTCAAAATATAGTACTTTTTACAAAAATCATTCATAATTTATCCTGTAAATGATAAATTTAAAATAAATTTCAAGAATATTACAAATTTTAATTATTATTAATATTTTTCTTTGGATGGTATAAAATCACAAAGGTCATAAAATACATATGTATTTTATTAAACAGTTTATAATCAACTAGTAAATCAAATTTTTTATTTGGATAATATATGTATGTACATTTGCAGACCATTGATTATTCACGGTTTATTATACCGCTCTCCATAGAATGATTTGTGCACAGGTTTATAATGCTACTCGTTTGTCTGAGTTTGCTATTCTTGTTTTAAGAGTGTTTTGAACTTGTTCTATTACCTTTTAACTTGCAACTAGTAGTCAGAAATTTCATTTTTTCGTTCTTAATGGCACAAAAGTGCTAACAATGTTAAGAAAATGGGTAAATCTGGTGAAAAACTTTGTGATTTTTTAAGAGTTTTCGGAATCAATTAAAAAAAAAAAAAACTAAAATTTAAGGAAATGCATGAAATCTTTATTTGAGTCGATATAACGATCTATATAAATAAATGTTTAAAGATGATTTAATGTAGATGTTGACTGCGGCTACGCCTCAAATGGCAGGCTTCCAGTGCGTCAACCGTTAGGCTTTTGCTATAGACATGAGCCTCAATATAGATCAACAAATGAGTCGACAAAATGAGAGACGTTAAGTCGCACAATCTAGGCGGACAGTTGACCGGCCACTAACATGAAATAAACTCTTCACCGAACCTGGTACTCTATGGGGCAATTGTTTCGCATGTTGTGTGGCATGTGGAACCGTCTTAATGAAATCACATGTTAGCCAAGTCCAGCTTTTCCATTTTGGGCAAAACAAAATTTGTAATCATCGCACGGTAGCGCTCGCCACTCACAGTAACGTAAGATTTGGCTCGTAAAGTTAAGAAAGCTATTTTGAATGCTATTTTGAATTTAGAAACTAGTTTTAAAATATGTTCTTCTTTCGACGAACAAAAAAACATAGCATAAAAGACGCCAAATATACACATATAGTTTCGCAGTCAGGTGAAGCTGCTATCGAGAGCAAGGCAAATACTTTGTAGAAGTGTAGTGTACATGAATGCATGAGTTACACCCAACTAATGACATAGAAGAACTAAAATTATTTAAAAATCTACTATATCTGAACCTATTTCAAAGCAAAAGAATAATGATATATGTACATGAATATTATCGAATAATTTTAAAAACTATTTATGATTAAGAAGAATTTTTAAATTAGTAATCGATTTTAACAATAAAAATATGGAATTTAAAAAATCTTCTGAAGAAAGCTGAAACACGTGCGCGGTTCCAAATTTAGTGGGCCTGCCGTATAGATGGTGGCAGTAGTATAAAAAATTACGTTGGTTAAGATTCGTAACCATATTAAACATATATATTGTTACGGAAATAAATAATGCCTAAAAAGGATACTAAAACATCAGTGCAATTAAAACTGTATTGTATGATTTGAGTCCATTGGTTTGTGTCAAGGCTCTCAATGTGCCACCTTGGTAATGCCATACTTAATTTGTGTTATTAAGAGTGTTACCAATAGCGTACGGTGTTACCGTATAGAATTTTGTTGTTACATTTGAAATTAAAGGAAATTAATCGAATGTTGTACGAAGAACAAGATCATTCGGAAGTAATATCAATTGTATGTAAAAGGCGGCGCCTTTGGCAGTCATAGTGTAAAAATACTAAAAATCGTGTATTGAGTAAATTGGTGTATTAAGCGGATATTAAATAAGTTGGAGACTGTATAATTAAAATTGTATAAAGTAAAAGTGGGATTGCGTATATAAAATAAAATAATTTAAAAAATAATAATAAAATTAAATAAATAAGCCAGAGTAAAACGAAATTCCAAGAATTAGAAGTAGTCAGAATCAGGATCAACAACCGGTAATAAAATCGAATTATATAAACGTCTGTTAAAGGAATTTCAGAGACGCGGCATAGACATCGATACTCACGATTTTGATGATGAGCAGTTTGTACATCAATACACTGCTAGCTGCCATAATAACACATATGCAACTTCAGAACCAGGATTTTCTGGCAAGTAGTGAAAAAAAAACTTGAAGAAACTTCTAATGAGGTACAAGAAACTTCTAAAGTTGATAACGAAAAGCTATTAGCCCAGGTAAAAGAGTTTTCTAGAGCTGATAACGAAAGGCTGTTGGTCCAGGTACAAGAAACTTCTAGAGTTGAAAATCAGAATTTTCAGCCAAAAATGGAGAGAAAATTTAAAGAAACTTTTACTGAGCCGAAATAGGAGAAACTTCCAGAGCTTAAAATCAAAAGCTTTAGGCTGAGGTACATGGAACTTCTAGAACAAAAACTGAAGAGTTACAAGAAATATATGAGAGTAAATGCAATGCTGATTAGAATATCAAGCCTAGAACAATCAGTTTGGGTAATAGAAGAGAAAATCAACAGTCACCGGTGTCAAAAGCCGGAACCAGTGCGTATTATACCAGAAGCTTTCAGCAGAATAAAGAACCAAGTTTTGATGGTAGCTCACCCTTATCCGTACTCAAATTTCAGTTGGATACTGTAGCCAGCAGAGACGGATGGGACGATGAAGAGAAGACTCTAGAACTAATATTGGTATTAAAAGTTGCTGCAGCAGAGATTCTAGAAACCATACCAGCAAGCTGCGGTAACAACTACAACGACTTAATATGGTGGCGCAAACGGGATTTGTACCGTACGGAGTTAAGCTACCGAACACAAAAGGCTAATGAGTCACTGCAAGCTAAGTCGAGAGGTTGGCGCAGCTTGCCTCTCCAGGGGAAAAGCACTCACTGGTAAAAGAACAAATTAACACCGAAGTCTTCTTCAACGGCATACGAGACCCTGATGTTAAGCTAGCTGTATGTGCAACACAAAATACAACCTTTGCAGATACTTTGGCGTTTGCACTAGTGCAATAAACCGGTCGAACGTTATCAAAGCCACAGATACACAAGGTGTGTATTATAGAAATTGTGGTAGAGAAAGAGGATGAAATCAACAAAATAGAGTAGGTGATAAAGTGGCTTCTAGCTGAGCAGAAATTAAAATGTTTTAATTCCGAAAAGATCGGTCAGTTTCAAAGAAACTGTTAAGAGCTGCGCAAAAGTTCAAGATCTCACCACCTAGAAATAATAAACAGGCCAACTACCAGTAATCAGCAAAGGAGTACCCGTTAAACTAAAACTAGCCATCACTGAGGAGCAAGAACTAGCTCCCCTCCCATAAGCTAGGGCACCACAAACTTCATATCAGTGATGCAGCAAAATAACAGCAACCTTACAGCATGCGGGTACATTAATAGTATACAACACACCTTAACTATAGACACCTGTGCTAGGCAGTCTATCATCAGACCTGATATAGCGAAGATTGTGTAAGACAATCAATAATATGAGACTAGTGACAGCTACAGGGGAGTCTGCCACTGTCTACAGAAAAATAGAAGTGAAGATAACTATAGCCAACATCAGTGTAAGCCATTTTGTAGGCGAGGTTATCATTGGTACCGATTTTATAATAGCCCATGGCATCAATTTGAATATGGGGCAACAGATAATGAGTTAGCCTAATGTAGATATATATACCTCTTGACGTGTGATACAATCATAAAGTGCACGCTAGAAGTTTAGTTGCAGTCAAACGACATAAATTACCACCTCATACTGAATTATTGATATGGGCGCGAATGGAGGGAGATTGTAAGTAGTAGTAGTAGTAGACGGACTTATTATCAGTGAAAGCTCTCGTTTAATTCAATAAACAAGGTATAGTCCCAGTGAGTGTGCTTAATCTATCAGGCCAAGAAAATTTTTTTTTTAAATCCGAGGTAGGTCAATGTAGTCTCCAGTAGAGGCAGTAGTAAATAGCGAAAAATTATCGGAACCTGCCAATATGTCAACTAAGGACCAGCATCTATTTGACGAAAATGTAGAAAAATTAGTATCAGGTTTAGTAGCTTTCAAAAGAAGTAAGGCCAAAAGCTACTAAAGACATATGCCCGCGTTTCGCCATGAAAAAATAGAAATCAAGGTAGAACAGCTATGGTCAATCATGAAATTAATACGGTGAAGCGCGACCGACAAAACAGGCTTCAGCGAAGCGTAATAATGAGCTGGTCAATGAAATGGAGAAGGGCTGTGTAATCGAGTCATCATCAAGTTCTTGAAGCTTACCTGTAGTCTTAGTTAAAAAGAAAGATATAAGTAAAATATTCTGCGTAGACCACAGGACCTGAGCCGATGTCACTAAAAAGGACTTAGAATCAATAACACGCAGAACACGCTAGCTGGAACGAATTGATTCTCTACATTCGATCTGCAAAGCGGATATTGGCAGGTAGAGATTGCAGATAAGGATAAGGAGAAAAATGGCAGTTTAAAGTTATGCCATTTGGGCACCGGCTGCATTCGAACCGCCTATGGAGCGCTTACTAAAGGGACTTGCCTGGTGTACCTCGATGTCATAGTAGTGATGGGCATCGATGAGCATCTCAAAAACCTGGCCGAAGTTCCGCAACGAATATCAACGATTAGACTAAAATTAAGTGTAAAGAAATGTGCATTGTTCCAAAAACAAGTAAAATATTTTTGGGCATCTTGTTACAGCAGAAGGAATTTCCAGAGATGGAGATAAAATACGAGCAGTAAAGGACTGGCCTCGTCCCCAGGATCTTCATGTATTACGTAGCTTTGTGTCTTACTTTGCGAGATTGGCAGCAAGAAATCTAAGGCATTCCATTGGGGTAAGTCACAAGAAACGGCTTTCTAGATACTTAAAGATCGATTGTGTGCTACACCGGTTTTAGCGTATACAGTCCCAGGTGAAGAATTCATACTAGAGAGTGATGCCAGAGGATTTGGTATTGGTGTTGTACTTTCACAAGTAATTGATGGCCGGATGTGTATACCGTACCTAATCAATAGGGGATTATGAATGTAAATGTTTTTGTGCACAATAAAGTATGCCGATATGGGGTTCCGTACCGATGTCCATAATTCAATATCTAGACTACCTGCCAAGATTATTTTTGGGACTGAGTTAAAACTGCCTAGTAACTTAGAGTTTGGTGTTAAGCCTACCACTGATAGGGAAGCCACATATGCTAAAAAACAGGAAAGTCTTAATGAACTTCACAAATTTGTGCGCATACGTATGAAAAGAGTCAGCGATAGAATGAAAGTCAGATATGATCGTGAATGAGGAACAACTGTTTCTACTCATAGGGATAGAAAAGTTATCTCCCAAGCTACAAACTAACCCCAATGGGCCTTACAAAGTAATCAAAAGGCTAAATGATGTTGTCTATAGGATGCAACAGAAGAGTAACCCATGATCCAAAATGAAAGTAGTACATTTAGAGCGACAGGCGAACTATTGGAAGGAAGGTGATAAGTCTATTAGGGATGAAGAAACTTAAGTGGGTTGCAGTGCTACGAAAATAAATAATGCCTAAAGAAAAGATATACTAACATTAGTACAGTAGTAGTATTAGCCATAAACTTTTTGGTGTGTGCCAATGCCAAATCCCCCTGTTATTTTTGTTATTAACAATGTTACCAATTTCGTATTGAACGGCGTTATCAACTCAATCTTTGGTTAACACGATCTTATATATTTTAAATTAATATATATATATATATATATATATATATATATATATATATATATATATATATATATATATATATGAATAGAACATTGTAGTGCATATAAGAACATTCGAAACTGATGTAGTCAGTTATACAAGGAACGCTGCTTTGCCTACGTCATCAAACGTTTATAAAAAGGTTAAAAACGAAACAATTGTTTAAAGTTTCAAGGAGAAAAGTTATTGTATTTTTTAGGGCCATCAAAAACAGACGATCTGAGTGAATTTGTAAACAAAATTAAAGATGAGTCTACTCTTTCATTTACGACTATAAGCATTGGATGGTACAGCTGCCAGGACGAACACTATACTGGTCAACCAATAGATTTGCACAAGTCAAAAACGGTTGAAAAATCCACAAAATAGTATCAGATGAACGTCGGCTAAGAGTACCAGAGCTATCTGAAATTATAGGTGTTTGAAAGAGGAGTATACATAGCATATTGTGTCATTTAGAGATGAGAAAGCTGTGCGTAAGATGAATAGCAATAAAACAAAAATATAATGTGTTTGCAAATGTTTTGCCATAATATAGCCGATTTTTTCGTCGATTCGTAACTAGGGATAAGACATTGGTATAACACTTCACACCTGAGACAACGAAAGAGTCAAAATAGTAGACTGGATTAGGAGAATTGTGGACAAAGAAAATAAAGACAGTTTGGTCTGCATATTTCGTCTGCTTTTTGACAATTTTTATTAATTATCTTTAACGAAAAAAAAAAACAATAAGCTGCGAATATTGTGTTAATTTAAGTGATAAAAGAATGAAAAAAGCCCCATTTTGGCGAAAAAGAATGTATTGTTTCATCAAAATAATGCTTCAGTTCTCGCGTCCAATATTGCGATAACTAAAATCAATTAATTATAGTTCAAGTTACTCCATCTTGCACATTATTCGCTTGATTTAGCTCTTTTGGATTAGTTTTCATTTCTAAGCTGGAAAAGATGCCTTGATTTGTCAGTAATGAAAATATGCAGCAGGTCGAGTTAAAATTAAATTTGTTACGTTTTCTTTGTTAAGTCGTCTAATTTTTTGATCGCCCTCGCATAAGGTATGTTATCCAAGGCAGAAATACACACAATTTATCATGCTTAATATACTGCTTCAAAAATGCTATTAAAGGGAATTGCCCAAAGTATTCGGACCAGATTTTTTACAGAAAAAAAATTATGTAAATGAACCTAATATTTGAATACGGTTCAAAAAATTATAACTCCTATCTTGAATAAAATTTCCCTTGAAATATTTTCCTACTTCCCACAATTGAAATCATGAATAATTATTTCCATGAAATTTTTTCCCTTTTTGCGTTCACTCAGTATGAAAAGATAGTAGTGAAAATTTCTTATTTAAAAGCAATTCCCCTGATCGTAAATAGTTTTTCCATTGAAATTTGTTCCATTTTCGTATTGATTTGCTCACATTATTTTTTGTGTATGTATTTATTTTTTTTATTGGAACTTTAAAGTTCCAATAAAGAAGCACAAAACGACATCATGCGCAATAACATGCAAAAAAATATATAACTTTCTTGTAGTTTTACAAAATTTCATAGAACGCAACTGATGTTTGCTGATCTTAAAAATAACTTAAGGGAAAGACTATACCATATAATATAAAAATGTTTCACTCAGTACAAAATGTTTACTCAGTACTCAAAATTTTGTGCATCTTCTGATGCGGGGGACAAGTGACAAGGGCAAACAAAAAACTTTTTCTCTGCTCTTTTTCTCATTTTTGCAAATGTAAATTTTGCTTTTGTTAATGAAGCAGAGAACAAAATACAAAGTTCGTAATGAAATGCGCTTTATTTATATAATCACACATACATATGTATGTATGTTTGCTCTTGTTATTTTTGTTTTTTTTATGAAAGCCGTGGCTTATTTTTCTTGAATATTAATGAAAAACTGTTCTTTCCATTATTTAATTTATAAAAAATTAGTGAACAACGAACAAAGAGAAACAATACGACTACGTAAATGAGTGTAGGGCAATTAAAATTTGTTTTGTTGTTATGCAAACGAAAATACAAAGATTCGTAACGCATTAATGACGCTTTGTCGCCTACATTGTATGAAGGATATTTCTCAACTTTTTACTTGAAATTTTGTGTTTTTTTCTTATATATATGTATATCCTCACCACCCACTGTGTGCGAAATCCTTTGGTTTTGGATAAAATATATATATTTATTTATTACACAGTGGACGAAAAACCGTCGCACGATTTTCATACGTTTGCAAAAAATTTTGAATGAGATATATTGCAAGCTGGAGTAACGTTTCCCGCGTATCTGAGAGCCTCTGAGTTTTATACCTATAGAATGTAGGTATTTTTCATAAAGAAAATTTTAAATGAATGCACAAATTTTATATGAGAAGACCCCACCATCTAAAAGGATAACTTATTTTTTATATATAGATAAGAATACATACATATACTATTGCCCGGTGTGCTTTGTGCAGCACCCGCTTATATAATCTCTCCCTTTTTTGGCTGATGTGGATAAATAACGGAGATTTAACTGTTACCATTCTCCACACATACAAAATTTCATATTATTGACTGATTGTCCACGAAGTTGTTAGGACCAAATTTAAAAATTTGTACTATCATCGTTTTAAAGATATATCGAAAATTTAAATTTATTACACATATATGACCGATTATATAAGGGGACGTTTTACAATTTCGCCAATTTTTTTATACCGATGGTCATTTAGACCAAATAAAAAGGGATAGCCGCTCTAAAAGTACATATGTTACGTATGCTTAATTCATTAGACAAAAAATTATTATTAGGATTATTATTATTATTAGTGAACAAAAATAGTTATTAGGGAAATAAAATAACATATTTTTGGGTGAATTTTCAAAATGATTTTTTAACCCTAGATTGGTATACTTACGTCGAAACGACGAACACTTTTTTGTTTTTGTGTTCTCCAAATTTTATGTTAGTTTTTATCTAAAAGAAAAATGAACTAAGTATAGCAATAATTTATGAAAATATTTTAAATTATTATTTAAATCATATAAAATAACAATATAAAATTGGAACGGAAAAAGGCATTCGTGAATTCGACGAAGTTTACCGATAAAGGGGTATATTTAAGTATACCAATCTGGGATTAAAAGGGTTAAAAATATTACTTAAAAATATTACTGCAAAAAAATTATTTTATTTTAGAAAATATCTGCAATAAACTCTTCCAGGCAAAAAGATAACGGTTAAAATGTAGTTATCTTCTTATCTTATAATTATTTCTAGGAGACCATAATTATTGATTATTGTTTAAAAATTGCCTAAGCGAATAACCATTAAAACCACAAATGTGCTCTTAAAAATGTGTTTTATGGACATAAAATATGCAGTAAAAATCCAAAAATATGATCTAAAATTTTAAAATATACTCTAAAGAAACTAAAATTTCTTCTTAAATAATAGAAGAAGGGTTTAATCTATAATTTAATATCTTTTAAATATATTTTATGTGCGATATAAAAAATTTAAAATACAAAAAAACAACAGAATAAAAAAACCTTTACTTCAATTTATAAGGAGATCTGAGTACAGAACTTAAATTGTTTGGTAAAATAAAGCAGAATTTTTTTGTTGGAATAGGTATTTGTTGTTGCAATAAACAATAAAATATTGACTTAAGTCCATGTTGCAAATATAAAGCGTTGTCTATTACTTCTGAGCAAACTTTTATACACTGAACATATCATCGCAATGTCTACTGATGTAATGCAACAGTATTCAGAACTGGATTTGAAAAGATGAACTAAGATTTTTTATTATATAAATATATTGATATAAATTTTGCTACAAGTCATTCATTTTTTGCTACAATCTGTTTTAGTTCAGTTTTAAGTTTCATCTTCCCAATATTCTGAATCGTCTCAGTTAATATGACATACTGCTCAACTAATATTAGGCCGTTGATTTGTAGGTGTTTAAGTAACTCTTCAATGAAAGCGAAGTTTGCTGCAACAAAAATGAATTCACTTTTTGTATATTGCTTAGTTAAAACTTCTAAGATTTTTTCATAATTGTTAGCGTAGTAAGATCCTTTCATAATTGTTAGCGTAGTAATTGATGCCCGCTATAGAAGTTCTCCAACGAGTTATAATTGGTAGGTGCGGCAACGGAAAGTCTGGAAACACTTCTTTTAAAATTTCAACTCTATTTGTTAGTGTTGCCAATTTAGCGCGTTTCGACTATCGAAAAGTCGCATTTTCTCTCTTTAGCGCTTTTTTCAAAAAATGCACTAGGTTAGCGCTTTTCTAGTTGAAATTTTGTAAGAAACGAAAGGTTACTAATTCAATAAACTCGCTTATTTATACAAACTATGGACTTAAAATGATTTATGCCAGATACTAAATGTAAAAAAATCAATAAAAAATAATGTTTTTGAAACGTGTCTCAAATATAAGGATCCATTTTTCATGGCTTATAAGTTGTTTTAAATAAAAGGAACACTTAAATATTTGTAAGAAAAAGATAGAAATTTTAATTATTTAATTACAATACTAAACATTGTTGATGGTATTATAAGATCCTTTAAATATCACAAGGTGATCATAGGGCCAAAACAAACTCTTTCTATCTACGCTTATTTAAAGCCAACGATCTAATCTGTCTGTAAGTCATCCTATGGGAAGTAGTTTATCTTTCAATCCAATTTTGTTAAGTCGTGGTTTTGTTTTCTAAGAGTGTGCCCAATTCATTTCCTACTCACAATTTCCTTCATTACAGGAACTCGGAGTGATCTTGTCTTTGGCCAGAATATTTTTAAAATGCACCTCAGTCAGCGGTTTGTAACTGCCTGAATGGAATTGACCGCATTCCAAATCTCGCAACCATTCAAAAATGGACTTCACACACGAGTTTAAGCTGTTAATTGTCCATCTGTTCCGTATATCAACACTGGAAATATCGGACGTTGTGAGGACACTGACGAGATAGCAAAAAGACAGGACTTCTCCCATGTTTCTGTTTCAGAATTCGAAAGATCGTTGCGTTATTATCGTTAATTCGCATAATATTGATTTTGGAGATGATTATCTGCAAGCCCTGCTCCTGCCATCTGCGTAATACAGATCTTCCAACTTTGTGTTAAGTCCCCAGGTTATACTACGTTGCAACATACAATCGAGCAAAACGTTAAACAGCAATGTAGAAAGAACACAACCTTGCCTAACACCAGCTATGATAGGTATTTTCTTTATGATACACAACCCAAAAAGGAAAAATGTTTTTTAATTGGGTGTTTTGCTCCAACTCGTTTTAAATTTTTGTTAAGAACAAGAGCTTTTACTTATCCTATTTGTTTGATTTAATTAATTTCAGTAACTTGATTTTAAACAAATGACCTTCTTTAAATAAAACAATTTCGACTTCTTATAACTTCTTTATTCAAGTACTTTTCAGGGAATGAAAATTGAGTTACAAAACAAAAGTAAAAAAATGCTTTGAAGCTTGCAGGTATGCAAATTTAAGTTTTTTATAAATGAATTTTAAATTAGTATGTTGATAAGCGGTTGATCTTAATTGTTGTTGTTACATTTGTATTTAATACAAGTGACTATTATTATTTTATTATTTTGTTATATAGCTTTAAATGGGTGTCGCAATTAGCAATAACGAATAATGCGTATGTTTAATACACACACATACATAAGTAATAATTGATATTTTGCTTTATACCCAGTAGGAAATTTAATAGTATTTACATGCATACTTATTTGGAAATTTAATTGCATACCCAATTGGAAGTCTAACATTCTCCCCGCCTTAGAAGCCAGCATTATTATAATTTAATTTTATACAAACTCGTTATAGCTATTTTAAAAATACCTTCAGAAGTTTTGACTGATACTACTCGCACTTGGCCATCCGATCCAGGGAATAAATTAATTAGTCGGCCAAGTGGCCACTTAAGGGGCGGGGTTGACTGACGGACTTTAAGGGAGCAACACGTGATTTAGAGCACAATAACGCGGAACCCATTTCTATATTTTTAGTTGAGACTGCCCCATAGGCAGTAGAACTCGCGTCTGCAAATGCATGAATATTAATACATGTGTTAAAAATAACGTACCTTGGTATGTGTATTGTAGTGATCTTCTTTAATTGATTTTGAATCTCGTTCCACTCTCTCATGATGCTTTGTGGCACAGATTCTTCCCAGTGAAGCTTTAGTCACCAAATGCGTTGTAGTAACAGCTTATAGCTAACTATTACAGGATTTACAAGCCCCAATGGGTCAAACAATTTTGCTGTGTGCAAAAGTATAGTTCTTTTGGTGACCTTATTAGCTGAAGTGGTACATACATTATACAAATAACTAAAGTTGTCTTCCTTGGGTAACCATTTGAGACCCAGTATATTGACATATTCGGAGTCGTCGACTTTAATAATTTCTTCCCGCTCCGAAATTGGTATACCGTGTAATATTTGTTCAGCATTAGCAGCAAACTTTCTTAAAGAAAAACCGCCGCCTTTCAATAACTCTGCGACTTTGTGTCTAATATCAGTGACTTCTTCGATGCTGCTACCACCTGTCATTAAATTGTCGACGAAGAAGCCGCGTTAGGTTATTTTAGATCAAACTGGATAAGTTGATTCTCCCTCTTTTGCTAAAACTTTCAGGCACTTAATAGCTAAATATGGATCGCAACTGGTGCCATATGTCACCGTTTTTAACACATATGTTGACAAATCAACATTTATTTTATCGCGCCAAATAATGCTCTGCCAACGTGTATCACTTGCATTAACTAACACTTGCCTGTACATCTTGGCTATGTCGGCTACAAGCACAAATTTATGTATCCGAAATTTTAGTAGAATTGAAAAAATTTCTTCTTGTAGTGTTCGGCTTACACGTAAAATGCTGTTTAATGACAAGCCGTTGGATGTTCTGCATGAGCCATCAAACACCACTCGTAGCCTTGTTGTAGAACTATCTGGTTTTAACGCACAGTGATGTGGAATGTAATTATAATTCGAGTTGATATTAGATGCAGTTTTCTCCATGTGGTCTAATGCGACGTATTCTTCTATAAAGTCAGCATATTCCTTTCGAATGTTTTGATTTGATGACAAACTCTTTTCTAATGAGGAGGAATATCTTTTTGTAGCAATTTCAACTGAAGACCTAAGTTCTTTTGGGTTTTCCTTAAATGGGAGTCTAACTTTAAACTTGTTTGTGTTTTGACACCTACATGTTGTTTTTTCAAAAAAATTTTAAAATCATAAAATAACCCAGAGCCTATAAGCAAGTCTACAGGTCCAGGCACATCTAAATATTGATCTCACGATATTGCTCTCCACCAGGCTTACATATGTACCAATGTTGCCACTAAAAAATCTAAATTCTACCAAAATTTTAATTCTTCAAATTCGACCGATATCAGTACAAGTCTACCAATTTCTAAAAACTATTAAAAAAATCATGTTTTTGAAGTAAATAAAAATGTTTACTAAGTTTTTCAAGTGTTGATATACTGTGAGCTGTAAAACAAAGCGTACGTAATCATTTTCTACAATCTAGGTTATACATACCACATTTTAAGTTTTTTAACCCTATAAGTGAAGCTTAACAAAATCGTTAAAAGATTTTTTCATTTTTGGAAGAAAATATACTATGTATTATTTGCCTTGTGCTTAAAAACAGCGTATAATCTGCGAAAAATTGATTCCACTAAGTTTTTTGTATATTTGGATGAGATTTTCTGCCATTCAGCTATTCTAAAGAATTCTCTTGTTACAAATAGTCACTTTTCGAATTTATTGACTAAAATGCTACCGAAAATTATCGAATTGGTCGAAAATTAAAATTTTTGAACCGCGTGAGAGGAATATTCTTTAAATTTTTTTCCATTGTGCTTAGAACCATTGCATTGTTAAAGGAATCACGATCCTTGCACGCCTAATTTTTTATATTGGTTACCAAATTGTTTTTTGGATAGGTAAAAGCAATCTATTTCATTCATGGTACTTTGTATAAAATGGAAACTTCCCTCTTGCTTCACCGGGCATTACTGTAGATATAAAACTTTTTTTTGGCCTCCTGAAGGATATCGTTCACTCTGGGTAACGGATAACGATCTAGTTTAGTGATTGAATTTAACTCCCTATAGTCTATGTATACACGGATTTCACCAGACTTTTTGGGAACGATAACGACTGGAGCTGCCCATGGAGATTGGTATTCAACGATAATACCAGAATCCGGCATTTTCCGGATCTCGTTCTTTAAGGAAACTTTCATGACATTTGACAAACGATAAGGAGGTATCGCTATCGGATCATGGTCACCAGTGTGAATACGATGTATAGCATAGGGTGCGGCACAGGTGGGCTCATCAAATATTGATTCATTTTTTACCAATACGTGATTCAACTTCAGCTTTTGGTCAATAGTAGGACCAACCACAAATTCCCTCAATATTTTAATATCCAATGAATATAGGTCATGAAAATAGTCATCGATATCTTCCATTGGCTGAACTTTCGCTGGTGGAGTATTCATATTAGAAGTATCGCTAGGCATTTCGTCTATACGCTTTGAATTTCTAAATATGGTTTTGGTATATTGTGGGGAGTAATCTTTACCATGGGAAGAGCGTAATTCTGATGAGAAAAAATTCAGTTCGTCAAAATTATCAGCCGCTAATTTATCCCTCAATAAGTGAACATGCGGCGAGTCATTATTCCTAATGAATGTTGGCGTTTTGGGTAACGATTGAATGTTCTGTGAAGAGTAATTCTCATCAAAAGAAGAGCGTAATGGGGATGAAAATAAATTTAGATCGTTAAAATTATCAGCCGATAGTTATTATTTTTAACAAACGTTGGCGTTTTAGGTAAAGATGATTGTTCCTGAAAGTCGGCCTTTGGGGTTTCAGGTAAAGGTGACAAAATATTCTTATCTTCCATAGATCGGATAAAAGGGGACATCTCTTTGATTGCCTTTGTATA
Source organism: Wohlfahrtia magnifica (assembly GCA_023159175.1). NCBI lineage: Eukaryota > Metazoa > Arthropoda > Insecta > Diptera > Sarcophagidae > Wohlfahrtia > Wohlfahrtia magnifica. Next base: position 782,792 of record JAKWBJ010000170.1, on the reverse strand, counting down.
TGGAGATAAGTTTTTTTTGATTTCCAATGAGCATACCTTAGTTTGCATTGAGCTGGTAAATGCGTATTTCTGCTTGGGCTCGTCTTCTTTGAGCCATATTGAGTATGATGCCAGCCTGCTTTGGAAAATCTGTTCCAATTAGAGTTCGAATTTTCGTTGCATTTGGGAGGTATAGTAATCTTATCTTCCACATTCGATTTCCAATCACTATATCGCAAATAGTGGACAACACTTTACCTATAGTAACAGAACCATCTTCCAGGGTAACCACAGCACGTGCCTCTTGGAAAACACACTTATTTTCGGTAAGAATTTTCTTCAATTCTAGACTGGCAACGCTTCACCTTTAACACCGAAAAATTCCACATGAGCTGTTGGTAGTGCATGTCCAATAACGGTTGATGAAATTGCATTAAATTGCAGATACTGTGGGCTGTCTTTACCACTTATATTACAGGTACCACAGTTTGACCTGTAAACACCAGGTGCACCACATCCATAGCAGGAGAAACTAGGTTTTCTAACAAAATTCGCTTGCTGGACTTGTCTTGGTTGATGAATTTTGATTTTGTTGCTCACCTGTTTGTCGTTCATCTCGTTTTTTCTTTTTGTAGCATGTATCTATTGTATGCCCTCTTATACGGCAGAAACTGCAGCTGTTTGTATTACAGACGTCTTTTCGTTTGTCCTTTGGGTTTGTTGTTGATGGTCGAGCTTCAAAGAAAAACATTTCTGCTTCACGACTGGTAGAAATCAATTCTTCGAAGGAGAAGCCTTTTTTACATATAAAACTGTCTGTAGGATTGTTTTGTTGTTGTTTCACTTCAAAAAATTGAATGAATATTCTCCAATCAGGAATGGAATAACGACATACTTACGAGTGTCTAAGAGGAAAGTAACTCCTGTAAAATCCGAAATATTACACCGTTTGGAACTTTGCGGGGCGGCTTTGATGGCAAACATAGCAGAAGCATTGTGGATCAACTAAATCTGGACAGAAAGAATATTTATTTGTGGAGTGATGCTGCTATTGTTTTATCTTGGCTCAAAAAACCCCGTGCAATTGGGAACTTTGCGGGGCGGCTTTGATGGCAAACATAGCAGAAGCATTGTGGATCAACTAAATCTGGACAGAAAGAATATTTATTTGTGGAGTGATGCTGCTATTGTTTTATCTTGGCTCAAAAAACCCCGTGCAATTGGACTACTTTTTTTACAGAACAGAGTAGCACTCATTGCTAAAAAAAAGTTGGTTGCGACAGTTGGTCGCACGTTGATTCCAGGGACAACTCCGCCGATTTGGCAAGTTGCGGAATTCTTGCTCGAGACCTGACTGACAACTCTTTGTGGTGCCAGGGCCCTTCTTGTTTAAGGCAATCTCGAGAGTGCTGGCCAAAGCATAATATTACCCCTCACCAACCTTTAGAAGTTCAGTCGTTTTCTGTTCAAATTGCACTACCGTTTGACATACTTGAACGTTTTCAGATTTAACAATTGCAGTGCGAGTAATGTCGTATTACTTCAGGTATATACAGTATTTCTAAATCCGAAAATGCTCGTATAACAGATATAAGATTTATCCCAATCGGAGGTGAAGTTCACTCGGGACCGTTTGATTCTCGTATGTCAATGAAAGTTTATCCCTGAATATGATTAATTATTGAAGGAAAAACCAATTGCGTCGTTGCTAACTCTGAATCCGTTTTGACTCCCAGGGTTTTGTCAGAAGTAACGGCCGATTAGTTCGATCAGCTGCGATGGAAATACCCTAAGATTCTGCCATACTCGGCTCGTTTCACTCGTTTGTGCTCACAGCGGACACCCTTTAATGCTCCATATAATCCGAAGTGAATTCTGAATACCTAAATTGAAAAACCTGGTTCGTACCGTAATCCACAATTACAAGGAATGTACCATTTATAGGAAAAAGGCCGATCAGCAGATTATGGCTACTTTACCCCCATGAACGATTGTTTTTGTCAAAACCGTTCACCCATACCGGATTGGATTTCGTACGTCCGTTCGACATAAAATCCTAAAGTGGTAGGTTGCAGCCAAGGCAGTACATTTAGAGGCAATCGTTGATATGTCGATGGAAGCATTTCTTGCAGCTTTCGCACGAATTTTTTTACATCGCGGCTGCCGTTTTCATTATACTCTGACAATGGGACTGCATTTGCCGGTGCTGCTAACGCACTCGAGGTGGACTGTAAATCATTTTTATATGTTGTTATGCTTCCTTTTGTAAACTTACTTACTTTGTAAAACCCCGAGAATACGGTACGTACAATTGTTTTATGAGAAAAAACACCCGCAATTTAATAAAGAATTAATATAAATTATAAACCCAAACTAACCCCGTATGTTATTTCTATTTTACAATATTTTCCGAGGAAATATTTCTGGGAAAAACAATTTGTTAAAAGATGACATTTCGATTTACGTTCTATTAATTTGAAAGTGTGTAAAATGTCCTGAAGAAATACGTTGCGTGATATTTTTGATATAAAAAACTACAAGAAGCTAAGAAATATGCTGAAAAGTTGTAAATTATAAGAATAGAATGCTCTGAGTGACGTCGAGCTAAGAAGTCAAAAATTGTCAAGATTATTTTCGGTATCATAGAGGCACCTAGCTACTACTGGGGCAATAAACATCAACCATATAGTATTATAAAATCATTTAGACTAATCAAAGAAACCGCATTAATTGATCAAAGAAATTTAATTGATCGAATATTCAGTAGTGAAACGCAACAAAATCGAATTTTTTAAGTGAATCGTTACGGGGAATGAAAAAGATAATAGAATGAAAATATTTAACTAAAGAAATCTTAATTAATGTCCATTACAATGTCAATTCACATCTTTGACCCGCCCAAAATTGACCGTATTTGGCCGGAAAGTTTCAATTCGCGCACCTTTTATTCCGGGCTATACCTTTTTCCAGGTTCTTAGCCAATGGATAATATAAAAATTAACCTATTTGGTCAAAATTCAAAATATCAAAATTTACTAAAAATGTATTCTACATTAATATTAATATCGATAATGAAATTTTGTACTATGATGGTGTCCATTTTTGGTTGAATGGGTACGTAAATAAGCAGAATGTCGCATTTGGATTGAGGATAACTCACAAGATTTTACCGAAACACCATTACGTCCACAGAATAATATTTGTGTAATAATCTTCCAGCGAAAGTATTTCCTTCCACTTACGACATGAGTAAATTTAAATCTAACATCCATAAGCACTACTCCCTCTGTCCTCCTTCCAATAACCTATTTTCCTAGTACCAGCACAATGTACAGCAGGGGCCATCCCTGGGTGCTGGTCTTTTATATAAAAAAAAGAAAATTACTCTTGGATGCACTTTATGGGCTGGCAGAGTCATTGGTCCATATGTCTTCAAAAACGTTGATGGTTAGAATGTTACTGTCACTGGTGAACGGAAATTTTTTCGTACCGCAATTAGCTGGAATTAATCTTGCTGACATGTGGTTTCAACAGGACGGAGCCAAATGCTACACAGCCCGCACTACAATTAATTTACTCAAAGACACTTTTGATGAAAGGGTAATTTCACGTAATGGTCCAAATATCGTGTGATTTTCTTTGGAGTTATGTAAATTCACTTGTCTACGTCGATAAACAAGAGACAATTGAACACCTGAAAATCAACATTTAGCGAGTTATTGGCGAAATACGGCCGCATACGCTGTAAAAAGTTTGTGAAAATTGGCTGGTACCCTCCAGCCATGGCTGGCATGCGGTCGAAATCATAATTAAACATTAATAAAATTAAAATTATGTATCTAATAAATATAAAATTTTCTATCGAAAAAAGCCCGTTTTATTGATATTAAAAATGTATTTCATTGTTTTATTATGATTTAAGCGTGTGTAATTGTAAAAGAAACCCAACATATAGGAAATTCATATATGGAATATGTAAGGTATATGGAATATGTAAGGTAATATTTGAAAAATGTATAAAACTGAAAATAAGTGAACATTTATGTGATTTAGCATTGTTATTTTAAAATCTGGTCGCGCTGGTTGGAGTGATGAAGAACAAGATGAGGAAAGACTTACTGACATATTAGGTAGCGGCGATGAATCCGATGGCTCAGAGGAGGCCATTGATGCTGCTGTTATTATATTTTTTTTTTTTGTGAACGAATTTTAAAATTCAGCCACAGAAAATATGTAAATCTTTTACTCTGCATTTTTTAGTGAATTATGTTGTTTTACATTTTATTAACACTTCTAGCCCGAAATACGTTGAAAAACCTTTAATTATCCAATAAAACGGAATAAATGCTTATATGATAAATGCAACTCTCCAGCAAAAATTTTTTGAACAAATGTATGGGAAAAGGAAACAAATTTCGAGGGAAAAAATATTTACGATCAGGATGATTTTTACAGATTCTACTGAATAATCAGAAACAGGGAAAACATTTCATGCGAAAAAATATACATGATTGCAGTTATAGGAAATAGGAAAGCATTTCGAGGGAAGAATTATTTACGATAGAGGTGTGTATGAATTGAAGTTTGTGAATATGATAATAATAATGATAATAACAAATATGTTAATCATACTTTGCGTTCTTAACGCAATATATAAAGATTAGGTGAACGAAATTTAATATGTGGCCATTATCAATTGATTTGGCGCTTCAATAAGGAATCGAAGACGACGCAACGTTTACTTTGATCTTACCAAATCTGCATAAACAATAAATTCAATTAATCCAGAAATGTCCAGCATTTTGAAAAATATAGCCAATGACCAAGACTTTGCTTCACGCTTGCAGCTGTAATATTCTATTACAACATTTAATCTATTGCGTCTACTTCTGCTTTATTACGGTTGTAGTCAATAATTTGGCTAGGTTTTTTTACAGTGTTTGATCTCGTTGCTCTACCTGGTTCATCTTTAGCAGTTGTATTGCAGTATACTTATATTGATATTTTGACTTATTAAAAATTCACCTGTTTGACAAGATGTGAGAGCTCGCATAATCATGATGGAGAATGATTCGTCTTCTGCGATTGGTTTTACGAATTTATCCGAAGACTTCCGGCAAACAAATGGTCATGTACCACTCAGAATTGACCGTTATACGTTGCTCAAATGGAGCAGTGGTTAGGTGACCCGTTTTGCCTAAGATACAGGCGATCAGTTTCTCCGCTGTGCTTTTTCTACGAACAACTTTTCGATTTAGCTCGTCTTGGAACACCCACATGGTCGATTGTTGTTTTGGTTCCAGCTCATACGCATATATCCATTCTTCGTCACCTGTCACGATTTAATACACGTCTTATGAAGCAACACGGTCGAATTTTCAACAATTTGCTTACACAAATCGAAGCGAGCCTTTTTTGAGCGATTGATAAATTATGAGGTATCCAACGACAACAAATTTTTTTACAACTAAGTGTTCGTGCAAAATCGTGTGTATTGAAGTAGAGCTGATGTGCAAGGATGCCTCTATCTCACAATATGTCACATGATGATGTTGCATTATCAGTTCACGTATTGCATCGATGTTGTGTGGTACAACAATCGATTTTGGACGACCTTCACGGAATTTTTCGGCGACCGAACTACGACCACGATTCAATTCAAACTTTATTATGTTGTTGCCAGATTTTAGCTATTGACATTAGTGTTGCCAGTTCCCGAAATATAAAAAGTACCCCTTGTAGCCTTATTCCTTCATAATATCCAAGTAATATTTCATAAATTCAACGATTGCAATGAGGGTGTTAGTGGTACGATTTTTTTTGAGTGTTTTTAAGAAGTAAACTCGTTTTACATCAGTAAATGACTTTGATGAATTGTCACTTTACAAAACCAGGTTAGTATCAGGTGGGCCATTTAAAAGCTTAAATTTAAACATACAATAAAACAAAAACTGTTTGATATTTTGCCAAATATTTTTATTGTTGTGAAGTACAATTTTTCCAGTTAGAAATGAAATTCATATGGCTGCCGCGGCTGGGTGGATCATTTTTCGAGAACTTTTTCGAGTGTAGGGGGTCGTATCTCGGCAATGGCATTACGAATGTTGGCCTTCTCTGGTTTGTCGGCATAACACTTGTCTTTTACGACGGCCCACAGAAAAAAGTCCAAAGGTGTCAAGTCGCAGCTTCTTGGTGGCCAACTGATATCACCATTTCGGCTAATTAAACGCCCATCAAACGTTTGCCGGGATAAATCGATTATGGCATGAGATGTGCCACATATTGCACCATCCTGTTGAAACCAAACATCGTTCACATCAATACCATGAAAAATCAGTTATCATGGTACGATAGGTCCTTATTTTCAAAGAAATATGAGCCAATGATGCCTCTGCTAAACAAGCCGCACCAAACAATCACTCAAAACGGCAATTTTTCTTATTAACGTATTCACCAAGATGAAATTTAGCTGCATCCGACAAGATTACTTTTTAGTTTTTTTCGATTTTTTTTTTTTTGCAAGTACCAACCAATTGTCCAATAAATTCCAACGTTGCTCAAGCGTAAATCGATTCATTTCGTTCAATGGAGATAATATACTGAATTTTTTGACAGAATAGAATGACATAAGTATTGCCATATTCGTAATAACCGCTGGTTCAAATTTAAACCGATATATGGCCCACCGGATATAATGCATTTTTTTGTGATAATTTGCTGATGATCCCGATTTGTCCATAATATTAGTACTGAGGGCGAATCAGTGCAGAATAACTTGCAAAGTGGAGTATATTACAATCGAACACAGTAATAACGAGCTTGAAGAGACTACAAATTAGTTCATCATATGTAGAAGAGTTAACAAGCTAAGTTTTTTCAGATAAATTATATGAGTTCTCATTCTGGATTTTTTAGAATAAGCAAATCTACCAACTGCACTACCAACATTGTTTGTTATAACCTTTGATTGGTTTTCGTTTAAATAGGTGTTCGACTATAACATAAAAAATGGCGAATGATATCGAATGCAAAAGGTGCTCATTAGAGACATAACAGGTTATGAAATATATTAAAAAAAATTAGCCAGAATTTTTATATTGAAGGAATTAGATTTTGTTCCTTCAACTAATAGTTGTATTCAATGAATATAAATTATGCCTTTCGATAAGTGTTATTCATAATAAATGTACTTTTTTTCTGTTGCTCATAACTTTTATTTTAGATTTTTTTGTTTCAATGTTGCCTGATTTTTAATATAGTCCTCGAAGGGGTCAAACTGACACACTACTTGTTCTAATCTAAGTACTTCATAATTGTTGAGAGTATCAATTAGATAGCTGCTACTAACTTGCTAGTTGAGATAAATAGCTTTATACCTGTGATACTGGACGTATAGTAAGCCGATTTGTTGCAACATTTTAACGTTAAGTGGTACATATTGTCCATGCAGTGCTGGCTACACAGGTTTCTGTTGAAAGAGCATTTTTCAGTTTCTTTTGCGACTTTAATTTTTAATTTAATTTTTTCTTTAGATTTTGAACCAGAAAAGTTCTTATAAATAAACATAAATAATTTTAATAGATAACAGACTTATTAAATTTCAGTATTGATAAAAATAATAAAACAAATCAAAGTTTATAATAAAGTAAAATATGATTTTTTTGTGTTGTTTTCACAGTAAATCAAACAGAGGAAAATAGTAGCTGTACTAGGCTGTGTTGTCTACTAGCATATTTATTTCAGTTAACAAATAATTTGTTTAATGCAAACCTTTTTTTGGTATAAATATTAAAAATCTATGTAGTGCATAGTTTTGCCAAACGTATTGTTTTTATCAATACATGTACTGATTTATGCATAACATGTAAAACAGTACGCCAGTGTACTGATTTTTTCATGTTTGTACTTTTATTTTAAAATTTTTTAATTCACAAAATTGTGTTTAATTTTCTATTTTCTTTGAAATACTTAAGCTCTTAAAAAAGAAAGCCTACAATAGAAGCCGACCAAGGTAGCGCACAACAGTATCTGTTTATGTGTACCATAGCCAGACTGTGTCATCATCTCTGTGGCATCTCGTTTGTGAAAAAATAAAGTGTTTAAGTAATATGACAAATGTACTGCTAAGTATACTGCTCATTATATTAAAAAATATATTTTTGTACAGAAGATACTATAGTTAACTTTAAATGCAAAATAGTGTTCTGTTGACACAAAAAAAGGAATGAGTTTAGCTTATCGATGAAATGAATATCAAATATTAACCTTTAAATACCAGAAAGCGTCTACAAAGCGCCATCAAAGAACTAGGTTTAAAAAGTTTGCAAACTTTACACTTTAACAAGCTTAACAGTAAAAATGGGATAAAATTCTCAAAGTAACAAAACTAATACTTTACACTTGTCGTAGTACAAAATTTGTTGATTTTGTTTAAACCTGTTTTTTATTTAAGGGTTACAGAAATACTTGTGTTCTGGTATTAATAGTAGTCATGTAGTCGAAAGACTATGAAAATTCTTATTAAAGGATTGTTAGTATTTTTCAGTCAATTTTTCAAGCAAGAAATCAGATAGTTTATTTAGTTTTTTGCATACTATAGGTGTTGTTATACTTAATGCAGCCTATAAAAATTAGAAGAGGATGACTTAATAATTGTTAGTGTGTACCAGATTAGCAAGTGACTTCGAAATAAATAACTGCAGTAACAACTTTTATGGATCTACTTCATTTTGACTTCAACAGTAGCATAAGTATTCAATACTGAAGAACGTGTAAAGAAAAGAATAATATTTTTCAATAACGAAGTGTTTTAAATTTAGATTCTGACATTTTTTGAATTGGAGAAAAGGGAGAAATAAACTTATTTTTAAGACTAAAAATTCATACCCCTGAATTTATAAAAATATATACGTAAGATCGCCATAAAATTAAATAATAAACATGTCGTTTTAAAATATTCTGTTAAAATTATTTTAAATAGAACAAGATTTGGTTTTGATGATCGTTTTGAAATGAATTTTGTTTTTAACAAAATGTGCAGTGATTTTTTATCAATTGCACTGATTTTTTTCTGCTAAAAACTGATTTACTTGATTTCGAATCTGCCAGCCATAGTAGTTATGTTATCAAGTGACTGATGCAGCAGCAGTTAATTTAAAATTCTGAACGAAGGAACGTAATCTAATAATAAGAATTTGATCACTAGTGAAATTTCGAATCACTCAAAGTTTCACATACAACTCTTTCTCAGAAAATTCTAAAAAATATTGAATTTGTAAAAAAAAAATTCATCTGAAAAAATTTTATGTAAATAAAAATTCTCTAACATGTGAAAGAGTTTTTAAAGCTTAGCTTTCTTAGTTCTCCCATAATTCTGTTTGACGCTATTTTACTAAGCTAAAATAGGCAAAAAAATATATATGGTGTGACCACAAAACTAAATTTTGGTTGTTTCGATCAAGTTTTGTGCTAATAACGGAAAACAAAATTCGGGCAAATATTTGCTAGATGTAACTGTACCTTAAAATTTTTTTTGTATATTATTAATTCAATTAACGGAGGTTCGTCTATACATATGTGCATAACTTGTTTGCGAAAGAGGCTTTTTTTATTATAAAAATTGAACAGCATTTCTACTAAATACGGATATTATAAAAAAAAACAAGCAACTTTCGGTGAAAAACAAAAATTAAATAAAAGTCGCGTGTTTTTGTACATATAAGGTATTTACGAGGACAGAAAATTGAACTCTATAAACAAGTTTTACAAGCGAAACTACGTAAGAAAAATATCTATATACTCGTATGTACATTTGTATAGGATTTTATAAAAGAAATAAGAATTGTATTAATTTTTTTTTATTTTCGGCATGTACCATTGTGTACTTAATTGTGTATGCATCTGTATGTGTATAATTTTTTGATTAAATGACTGATAATATCGCTGTGAGGTGATCAGATTTTTTTATTGATAAGGTATATAATATATTGGTGATGCTACATTACTTTCTATATTTAAATTTTTTTAAATAGGCGTTCCTAAAACTAGTGTAGCACTTATAGTTTGATTTGCTAAGAATGTGTGTTTTTGTATTCAATTGCAATTTTATTCACCTGAGAGAATTTTACTTAGAGGCTGTTTTCCTATATTTGTCGCCGACTGTCTGTTTTTACATTTAGGATGAACAACGTTTGTTTGTTTGCTTCCTAGAAGTATAAAATATGTGATGGAAAAGAGAGAAAGGAAAGAGATAGACACAGACACAATTTTTTTAAATTTATAATTAAAAAATAAGGTTTAAATTTGATTTTTTACAAATATAAAATCAACACTCGTTTATAAAGTAGTTGTTAACTTAAGCTCAGTGTAGGCAAATAGTTCGCTTAACACATTTTGATTTAAATTTATGTTAATACAAAAACTCTATTTATATCTCTGGCCAAACAAATTAAAACAAGCAGTATCTACTTGATTGTAGTTTTTTACAGCTTTCAGGTAAAAGTGTTTTTATTTCAAATTCAACAAAAAAGAAACGAAATAAATCGATAAATAAATTGAACGTAATCAGCTCAAAAATAGTTTAAATAATGACTAGTACGTATTTATATCTGGAAAATTGTTAAACAATTTGTTGTTTTCTTTTAACTGTTTTCTTTTTAATTTAACGGTTGTAAAAAATAAGAAAAAATGCAAATGGAAAACAAAAGACACTTTAAAATAAAATTTATTAGTGAGTTGATCTATTTTTTAAACACGAATGTACGGTAAAATTAAAACTGCATGAAATTTCCTTTTCAAATTAAAAGGCTTATGTCACTCTTAGAACGACTTATTAATGGGTTCGATACCACATAAATAAAAGAATTACATGGTAATAAATTTACTAATGTCTACTTATTTTATTTATTTACATATATGGTATATACATACATATTATTTTTACTTACTGTAGAAAGAGATAAAATTACAAATTATTATCGTTAGTTATTTTTTCACTAAGCATCTAATTTAAAGATGTATTTGATTTAATTACTGGTAAGATATAGAGTTGTAATTTGAAAACTTTTATAAAAATAGTTCTCAAATTGGAGACATAAAATTTCTAAAATGTTTTACAATTCCTGGCCAAAAATCATTGAAGCAGAAGACATTTCAAAGAAAGAGGTCTTGCGAGGCAATAGATGAATTGTTTAGAAGAATTTTGTATTGACAAACCGTAAAATCGCTCTAAAAGATATATTAAATAAAATTTGTTGATTTAAATCGCTATTTAATGGTATTCTCTGCATTTTACACTCCAGACGGCCTCATAAAGAAGTTGTGTGACTTTGAAATTTTGAAAACGGGTAAATTAAAAAGATAAGTTTTAGAGTAAAATTTAAATTTTGTTATCATATATATAAATTGCAACAAATTGTTAAATTTTTCTGCAGTTTAACATTGTGCTATAACTAACAAAATAACTCATTCAAAAATGTTGACACTAGACACCTATTATTTTGTATCTTCTAGCTCAATGTAACAGACAGCTTCTTACACCTTAAAAACTTAAAGAAAAAGTTAAATCCGGTTTTTTTTAATAACGAAGAACAAATGTTTGTTTGTTTACATAAATCTATGTAATATTGAAATATTTCTGCTTTTCAAAACCTTGACCTATAAAGTGGAGAGAATCAATTTATAAGTGTCTCTTAAGAAAATCCCACTAAGTAAAATTTGTAGATCCAATTAAAGATTTTTAGAAAAATATATGTGTAGTACCTAGGTTTAACTGCGGAGTTAAATCTTGGTTATTGGAAGATTTTTGTGGTAGACTGACAGTTGGACATATTTCATTCGCCTCAAAAATTAATGGGTATTATTTAATACCTTTAAAATTCAAAATATTTCCTTAACTTTAATTTCTTTAGTCTAAGTTTTTTCTTCATGTTGAGCTGTTTTGCTAGTGCATAAACTGCATGCAGTCTACTATACGGTTGTTTCTTTTTTAATACATACATATGTACATACATATGAGTATAATTTTCTAATATTTTATTAATAATATTGGAGTTTAAAGACATACTATCGGTACCAAAAGTAAGTGGACACCCACATTCTTTGATGTTTAGTATATAATAACATATTATATTAAGTCGTTTAAAATATGACGAATTTAAACATTTTATATTTTTTAAAGACTGTATTTACGGCTTTACAAAATCTATAAAAAGCAACAACTAAAGTTATACAACAAAAACGGAAGACACTGTTCATACACGTATTTTATGTAGGATATGTAGTGTTTTAACTTCACCAATTTCCATCCGATTTTTAAAAATGAAGTATTATATTATTCATATCTAACCGTACCTTAATAGATCCGAAAGTAGGACGGTTCCTACTTATATAAAATAGCATGTTAAAACATCTTTAAACTTGGAAAATTTAGAATGAATTGGTTAAAAAATGTGTTTGCTTGATAAATACACATAGATTCCTCAAAATGTTGCTCTTCTCTCCAAATCCGCCAAGAATCTTAAAATCGGTTAATGTTTAGCTAAGTTATTAACTTATAAGTGCTTGAAGATACGAGACACCGGCTTTTTATTTCTTTTTTAACTATGTATTTTGAAGGTGTTACGAAAATTTCTTAATCAAAATCTTGTTGTACTCGATAGCACTTATCAGAAACATTCCAAAATATTTCTACCTGTTCGTTATTATCGCATAAGTTTTTACTTTGACTACTTATTTTTGACGCGTAAAACATGGAATTTTTTCGCTTTTCGTGTAAAACATATAAAATGTTTAAATTTATCGTATTCGAAAGACTGAAATATAAACTAAATTCCAGAGAATGAGTGTGTCTACTTAGTTTTAGCACTGATAGTATCTTTCAATTATTTATATATTCTTTAAAATGTAATGATTTAATTACATACATAGCGCAGAACTGTTTGATTTCGTTTTACTTTTTTAATTTTCCAGCTTATAATAGTCCCAAATTAGATGCTAAATCCTTATAATATATTAATAATTTCAATTTTTTAATAATTTATACATGTATGTACACTAATATTTTACAAAAATTTTACCTATCACCACGTGATAGTCAATACTAAAGGTGTAATAAAAATCATGTTTGGGACCATTTTGACAAAAAAAAACATTCCACACCAAATGAATTTTCTAAAAACTCACAGATAATTTTTTTCTGCACAGCTTTATTTCTTTTTTTACATTATTAAGAATTTATGTAATACAAAAAAATGCGAAAAAAAAAAACCAAAAAAGTTTTATCACAATATTTATTAAATCCGACAAAATATGTATATGTTTATAAGGTTAATATTGTTAAAACTATTTTAAACTTTTGAGAAACAATTTAAACTAAAAAATATGGACCAAATTTCAACTCGTTTGGTGTGGATCACTTTTTGATAGCAGCTATAAAGTAACATGACGTTATTTAATATTTTTTATGCTCATTTTGAGTAGGGCATATAAAATTTGATGTTCGCAAAAAAATAATAATAATAATATCATAACCCTAATGTAAACATTAAATTTATATTATACAATACGTCAAAGAATTCAAAATTGAAATTAAAATTCAAACAAAATATATGAATTTCTATCATTAACTGATTCTTATAAAAAAAAAATAACAAAGATTCAAATTAGAAAAAGAATTTTAAGAACATAATGAAATTACTTTACAGAAAAGGATGAAAAAGCAAAAAAAGCTTAAAATACAGAAAACCCTTTCTACAAAGAACGTATAAATGTTAAGTAAGTAAAAGCGTTTAACTGTGCCTAAAAGAAATATCGAGAAATATAAAATAGCTTAAACTTTCATGCTCTTTATTTGCCCAATTCATAATGATGTGATATAAAAAATTTAATCATAATTCTACTTATATATTGAATATGAACTTAAAACACCATTTTTTTATAGAAGTAGTAAGAAAAATTCCAAAAAAACAAAGAAAAAAAGCACATATCAAAGCATATTAATAAAGTCTAATAAATTTTTATAAGAATAATGTATTATTTTTATATTGTGTTTTTATTATAATTATTGGTTATTTTTAAAGTAACATATCTATTTTTAGTACCGTAGATTTGGAAACGGATTAAGTGATACAATACACAATATATAGAAATACAAATTGTAAGTTTATGAGATATGAATTAAAAACAATTCAAATATTATTTATTTAACTAATTTTTTTTTGTTAGTATATATGATTTTGATCAGACTCTTTTAACAAACAAATAATAGTGTTTAAAAGTACATAATTTTTTGGGAGAAGGTGTACTCTTAATTTAATACACTCAATTGAACTTAAAAAGTGAGTTTGTTTGATTAAAATTGACTAAATAGTAAATGAGAGAAAGGGAGAGAGAGAGATTTATAAAAACTTACCTGTATCAACAATGACATCAATGAGATCCATAGATTTGGCAAAGGCATCCTTTAGATTGATATGATGGAAAGAAACAATGCTTCCCTCACGTTTGGCACGATCGAGCGCCTCACGGCGTTTTAGCGCCTTCTCGCGTCTCATCTGATTCTTGTAAAATTCAGCGAAATTGTTAACTATGATGGGAATAGGCAAAGCGATTACCAGAACACCGCATATGCAACACACAGTACCAATAACCTTTCCCAGTGCAGTAGTGGGATAGATGTCCCCGTAGCCAACAGTTGTCATTGTAATACCCGCCCACCAAAATGTTTCCGGTATTGAAACGAATTTTGTATCCTTTTCATCCTTTTCGGCAAAATATGCCAGCGAAGAAAATATGAGAACGCCCATAGCCAGGAACAGCATTAGTAGACCGAGTTCCTTATATGAATTGCGCAGGGTAAAGCCTAACGACTGCAGGCCCGTTGAGTGACGGGCCAGCTTAAGGATTCGCAGGATGCGCATGATGCGAAAAACTTGCACCACCCGGCGCACATCCTGGAACTGGTCCGTAGCATTCTTGTTTGTCTCCAACAAAAACAGGGAAACAAAATAGGGGAGTATTGCCAATAGATCGATAATATTTAAGCCGCCTTTAAAAAATTTCCACTTGTCTGGCGACGCACTAAACCTAAGTATATACTCTAGCGTAAACCACGATATACAAACAGCCTCAACCATAGCCAATTTTGGATTATCAGTTGGTGTACCCGTATCGACGTCATAATGTTGTAACTGTGGTAGGGTGTTCAACGTCAGGGCTATGGTAGACAGGACTATAAATAATATGGATATCACAGCGATAACCTGCATTACATCGTTACATAAATATGACCGAGGGATATAAAAAAAAACAAAGAAAGAAAGAAAGATAAAGAGTTATAGAGACACAGTTAAGGTTTTAAACTTTTTATCACAACAAAAAAAGTTTATATTTTCATTTGTTTATATTTTGCTTAATCTCTCCTCACAATAATAATACCTATTACATACAATATAAGATACATACGAGTAAATACTTTATAGCATACAAATATTTAAGCTATAACTACATATCGTATAGTGTAACCGTTTTTTGTTATGTTAATACTATAGTTTTTCATGGTTAGTTGTAATCCTTGATTCTTATTGTTAATATTAACAAAAATACATACACACACACACTCTCATCTTGAGACACCACATAAACACACACACACTGTAAAGGATCCCCTAATAATTCGTTAAAGAACGGGTGTATTTAGATTAGAAAAAGTCTATATGGTCGATTTTGTTATTTTTTCTATTGCTTAGCGCTGAAGATTGTTATTGGTTACTTTGTTGCATTACATTTGCATTTAATCGTTAAATATATAATGTACATATGTATATTCTAATATATATAATCTAATATTTAGTAAACGATCATTAAGAGAGAAAAAATCGAAGGCTTATTTAAAGGATTAAATATCTTTTTCTAAAAAACAAAAGGCTAAGAGGGGTCACAATATCCATTTTACAACGTATTGTTCGAAAATATGAAAGTTTTTAATATTCTCGATATTATGTAGGTTTTGTAGGTAATATTAGTTTATTTAAATGAAATGTTGTATGTGTTGGAAAAAAGTAGTAAAATTATAAAATTTATTTATAAAAAATTAAATAGCAAACAAAGTATTGAATATGATACTCCATGAGAAAGTTATTTATTTGAATTTTTAAGCCTAAATATTTTGAAAATCTTTTCTCTGAATTGAACAGAAAAAATCGTAGCTTTATATATTTCATTTCCGTTTTATAAATAAACTAAGTCTATCTTGAACTGCATTTCGATCTTAATAATTTGTTTAGCTTTTCCATTATTTCATCCATCAAACTTTTTATGTATCTTCTCAATTTTAGAATACGGTGCTGCTTCTGCTCGACGAACTTATAGAGCATTCCGTGAATTTAATGAAGAGGCAAATTTTTAATTATATGGACCAATACTATTAAATGAAGCCAGAAAAAAATTGTGTAGGAGCTGTTATCGTACGTTATCAACTTGTGCTTAAAGAACTTTTATTTTTTACGAAACTATCATATTTTTCTCATTGAATTTCGATTAATTGAGCGTCCACACGACAACACAACAAAAGCTATAAATTAAATTACACCTAAAGTTTTTGAAAATATTATGGTGGTCATATATAATTAATAACTAGAAAGCTTTTGCAAGAAGAGAGTTTAAAAAATGTACAATAAAATACATGTATGGTAGACACTCATGTGATTTTATATATTTTAAAAATTGTTATAAAAGTTCAGAAATATTCATAGCTTTTAAATTTTATTTGTTATCCAAATATTTTTAATTTCTCATAAAATTTTGAAGCACAAGTGAGCATGATCTTTTCAATGTGTTCAAATAAAAGTTCTTCAAAACTATATTTCTGATTAATAAACTTTAAATATTTTTTGTTATTAAATAAATTCTGATTTTTTATAGAAAGAAATTAAATTAAAAAAAATATTAATATACTCTTTGCTGTTAATATGTGTGTGTGTCTCTAATTTTCACATATAATTGATGATTAAGTTTTAATTTTTTTTCTCAGACTGTACACTAAATGTGGACTGGTGGTAAAAAGAGTGTGTATGGCTGCTGTTTGGTCATATTCAAAGTTGTTTAAAAGACAATTATTAAGGTAGTACTTTATTGGTTACAATAATAAGTGTATTCATAAAAAAAATGTAACATAGATACACAAGAAAATAATACAAATAATAAAAAAACATAATAATAATAATAAAATTTATTTCTATATAGTAAACATCAGATATATGCATAATATTATATGGAAAAAAGGAAAAAAATAAACACATACATTAATAATTAAAATATATTTTTCATAAGATTTTGTAGACAAAATTAATAAAAAAATATTTAAAGCAAACCAATAATATAGGAACCTAAGTTTTGTTATGAAATTGAATTAAAATGGATAAATCAATACATAAAAATTAAAAGAAATAAATGAATTTAATTGAAAATAACATTGGAGTTAAATGATAGACAGGGTAGAAGTTTTAAAAGTGGTTGAACTGATTTGTCGATAATACTTTTTAATTAATTTGATGTTTTGTACGCTTAATATAAAAGAAAACTTAAAGAAAAATTTTTCACATATATATTGTATTTTAAGAATTTTGTAATTTTGTTCCATACGGTTTTTAAAAACTTTAAAATACACATCGCAAATTACAGAATAAAAGTTTAGTTGGGGTTAAGCTGCAAAAAGAGAAGAGTAAGTAGAAGTAGTAAGGGGAGGATATAGAGTAGGGTGTACATATGTTATATTACAATTAAAAGTTCAGGACAAAATGATGAAATATTTCTACTTTTAAACAAAATATATATTTTTTTATATGTACAAAACTATGCAAAGCATTTTACAATTTTTTCTTCATAAAAAACTTATTAAATTGCTTTCTTTTGTGTTTTTAGTCTAGATGCAAATTTTAAAAACTCCTAATATATGAGCATAAGAAAACAATTAAATTTTTTTGTTTTTTTTTTGTTTTTTAATATTGTAAATACTAAATGAGTATAAAACAACAACGAGCATATACAATCCGGGTCTGCAGTCGATTCGTTTAATGATTTTTTATATATGATTTCTTTATTGATCTAATATATCAATTACTTTCAAAAGACAATTTTGATTTAATGTTCTCTTTATTTTATTTAATAAACATTAAAAAAATTTTATTAACTTTAGAAAAAAACAATAATGTTTTGCTTAGTTGAAAAAAAGTGTTTAGGGGTTTGGTGATACTAATGTTCTGTTGTGGTTATTTTGTTTTAGTATTTTATTGTTTGTATAAACAAAATAAAACAAAAATAATGTTACTTAAAAGGAAATATTATAAAATAAATTATATACTTAACAGATTTCCAAACATTTACATAGAAATAAAAAATTAAAATATATAAAAGAATTTCTTCAGCAGAATCTCAATTTGCCTTTATTTTCTTCTGTGAAATAATTAAAAAACCAAAGGAAATTAATTTTAATCGAAGCCACATTCGATAAAAAATAATTGAAATAATAAATATATAGGTACATATATTTATATATATCGATAGAGATAAACAGTTAAATAAAGTAGGCAGATTAGTAATAGATAGATAGGTGTAAGGTAGGTTGTAAATAGAAAGTATTTATTTTTATATTTTTTTAGAATTCAACAAAAAGCTCATGTAACATACATAACTATTAATTAAAATCTAAAAATTAAAAAAACAATGTTTTTCTAAACACTATTCAACAAAAATAAAGCTGAATAACGAAAAAAATAAGTAAAAATAATCGCTGTCTCACAAGAAATAATAAAATTAATTTATTCTTTATCTGTCATACATAATTTTTATAGGGCTAACTAGAACTCAATAATTATCATTCTTAGCCTCATTAAGTTATAATATTAAAGATGAAGTTATAATTGACTTAGTTAAATAAATTTTTCATTAAATAAAAAACATTTATGATTGGAGTGACTGCGAAGGATTTGTAGTTTAACCCTTAGTTGAGTGACAGAGTTATCAGGTACTTAATTCATTTTTAAATTGGTTACAAAAGTCATTGGTCTAAAAAGCCAAAACTTCTTGAGAATTTCTATAAATCCATTATTGTGCCTGTTCACAAATAATTAAATCGACAACAACAACACAACGCAGAACGACAGCTCATTTTCTGATAGTGCGGATTTGTTTCGGAGTTTGAGATGAGTTTTACAATATATTGATATATGATATAAACTTAGATATTTTGCAATACTGCGGCACATACGTTTTGATGACACGTCAACATTATTTGTGGTTAAAAAGCATTTAAATTACGATACGATTCATATTTTCTGACTACTACTTGGTGAATGCTGAAATAATTTTGAATTCCCGTTGAAGACTAACGATATAGGGGTTAACTTTCATTAACTATATAATAAAAGACTATATGCTATGTTGTAACAATATTTATGTCCCTACTGCTGCTTAAAATTTCATACGAAATAAGTGAGCCTCATGTTATTTCGCAGTTTTAGTGCTTTTTAACAAGAACAAGAACAAAATATTTTTATATCTAATTTGACATCATTTCGTACGAAATTTTGAACATAATACCAGACTTATAAATGGATAGAATGTTTTGTAGCGTTTCAAAAGACGTTTGTACTTTAAACATAGTACTCTGTTTAAATTTGTGAAAAATATTGTGCAACATTTATTCCTTTACGGTTCTCAATGCACTTGTATAAGCCATTGGACTCGAACTTGGATCATTCAGTTCGAACAAAAAATTTATAACGCGAGCTGCGGCGAGCTGTGACTCCTTAGCCACCTCGGCTACATTACATGAGCATGATTTGATGTCAGTGACATTGAAAGAACTTGATGAAAGAACTCATTAGCTATATAAAAATTGGTAATTCCAATATGCAACTTCTGAGAAATGTAAGTTGATGTTCTAAAACATTTATATAATAATAACACAAAGAACTCTGATGATGACTTCCGTAGCTGTGGTCGAACATGTTCAGTTTTGCTGGAGTTGTTGTTGCACATTCCTTCACGTTTATTAATTCTATAGAATAAATCGTTGAAAAAACAATTTTCTATTTATTATATTTCATAATTTAATTAATATAATCTTGATCGTGGCATTTGTAAAATCCTTTGGTAATTTTTACCACACACTAACAAAATGTACGGAAATGCACTTGCTGGGGTGTAGCAAATATGCCACTTTGAGCAAACTGCAAAAAAAAGAAAGGAATGAAGAAAAAAAATGTAAATATTGGAAAACTAAAATTTAAAAATGGATTAAAAGGGATAAAACTGATAAAATATTGACTGATGAACACATGCTTAAGACATATCTTCAATAAGCTCCGGAAATATAAGTAAGAACATTTTTAGCTGCCTTTCAGCAAAAAGACTGCATCAACTGCCTAAATTACCTATTAAAAGCGTTATCATTATTTTTCATATCTAACCTGGGGGTTACATGTTAAACTTTCGCCATTTATTTTTAAATACACTCACATTTTCAAAAACTGATATCATTTTTCTTTCAACCGAGTTTTTCAATTTGCGTCCAAGAAAACAGATTATCGTAATTGGTATTAACCATTTCTAGCTGTTTTCTCGGTGAACTCATTTCAACCCTGTTATTAGGTTTGGACCATTTTGGTTATTTATTTTTATTTTTTTCTTTTCGCTGTCACTACGGAATGGCTCAACATATCAAGTTAAAATTTTAGCTGAGATGGTATTTTTATATTTTATTACTTCTACGAAATTTTTGATTATGTATGATATATAGGAAGATAACAAATTAAAAAGTTACAAATCTCAGGTTCAAGACAATTTTGGTCTGTTCACGCTTATTGATCTATTTTTATGAACTTGGTTTCCAGAGATTCAAGATTTCAAGATTTCTTAGTACATGATGGGAATATATTTCGTTGTATTTTGTATATAAGTTTACCGCATATATATAAATGTTATGATCTTACTATTGCACTTAGATTTAGAGCAGCTGCAAGTCCCACGTTCTCAAGCAGATGGTTTTTTGGATACACCGTTTGTAGATGGTGTCTAATGAAACCAATATAGCAGTTAATTGAAATCAAATGATAATAAGTATAAAGGAACTTTTTTGAAAATAACCATTAGAAGCAATAATATTTTTTCGAACAATAGCCACGTATATCAGCCTCCTTTACACAAGCTTTTTTCCTTTTTCAAAATATTAAAAAATTTATGAACAGTGTATTTTGGTGAAGCCTTCAATAAAATTGAAAACGATCGCTTACCCTGACTTTTTCAGAATGTTTATTTTTTGACTTTCCAAAGTACGGTTGGACTTTTCATAAATATCCTGATTTGAAATCAAGAGCCAACCAAAGTTTTGGGCCACACTACTCAGGTTTTGAAAGCATATGTTGTTCAAAAGCCCAACGATCTCGAAAAACCATCAACTTTTCTTTAATAGTCACATCTTCATAAAAATTTTAAAACATTGGAGGCTTAGCTCCTCAGAGATCCCACAAATCTCGAATAGGTGCTAACTTATTGCTTTGTGTCCGCCTTCGGTCCATAATATTGTCGAGACCTGCGGAACTTGAAATCATGTAAAAATTATTCTCGTTCATTATTGTTCGGATAATGCATAAAACAAATCTTAATTTTTTCAATGATAAACACCTGCAAAATTAGGTATACAAAGTATGCGAGCAAAGTGGAAGTTCTTACATATATACATTTATTGTTGAAATTTACTTTCCCACACTTGTGTTAAGAATTATGTAGCATGTTCTTATAATTATTCAATATTGTACTTGTTGCTTCAATACTTCTTATGTCTTAATTGAAAATATTGTTAGCATTTATATAACTGAATGTTGTATTTTGAGTTTTCTGAAAATAAATTTTCATTCTTCTATCACAATCCATAAACATTATTAAATCTTTTCTCTACTAATAGGTAATGGGCCTAGCTCCATAACTCTGGATAATAAATCAATTAGAAATTTTGAAATACGGTAGTCAAGAAGGAGAGGTTCGGAAAGCTGGACTTTGTGGAAATTTAAGATAAAGGTTATTTTGCGTGCTACCGACTTTTGGGATATTGTAAGTGGAATTGCAAAGAACCCAGAACAAAATCATGCAGAGGTAAATAAATGGATTTCCTTTGATGCTAAAGCTCAAAGGATTTTAGTTGTGTCTATGGGTGAAGAACCAATGCTTCATATAATGCATTGTAATTCTGCAGCAAATATGTGGACTCAATTAGTGTGTATGAGCAAAAATCGGAAACTTCAACTCATTTGTTGCAGCAGCAATTTTTTCAATTTGAGAAAGATCTAGATGATACAATTTCTGTACACATTTCTAAATTGCATAAGTTGACTAAGCAGTCAGAGAATCTTGGTGAAAAGATTACAGATAATATGCTGATTACTAAGATTCTCATGACATTGTCTAACAAGTTCAATCATTTTTTGTCTTCATGGGAAGCAACTAATAAGGAAGAACGATTATTAAATAATTTAACATCGAGGTTGTGTATGGAGGAATCAAGACTTGGTGCACAGCCCTGTAAGTCAAAGCGTTTTTTGCCAAGGGCAACGGTAATAAATTCTTAAAAGGTAAGGAAACTTCAACTAAGCAAAATTTAAAAGGAAAATGCTTTGTTTCTAAGAAATTTGAACATTTGAAGCGGGATTGCCCAAACAGAAAAAGCAAAGGTGTAGCTTTTATGGTTGGTTCAGGTCATATTAATATTAAGGCGTTAGATAGTAAAGTCTGGAATTATAAATTTCTCTCAAATGTACTTTATGTACCAAAAAACAAATTAAATCTTTTTCCACTAATTTATGTTTGGATAAGGGCTACACTTTAGAAACTAATGGTGATAAATGTATTTTCAAATGAGATGGAAAAGTTTATCTTTAAGGAATAAAACAGAATTCGAAACTATTCAAACTGATGATCAAAATAGAAAACAATTATAGTGAAAATTCAAATGTTGCATGTTAAGTCAGTTCCTTAGAAACATGGCATAAAAGATGTGTTATCCAAGCAAGGAACATATTAGAAACTTTTTGAGGTCGCAAAATATAGCATATGTCAGCAATGATTTATTCAGTAATGTTGTATAATGGGTAAGCAACACAGAATGCCTTTCAAACAAAGGAATCACAGAGCTGAGGAAGTTGGAAGTTTGGTTCATACACATCTCTGTAGACCTATGCAAGTAAAATCGCTCGGTGGTTCCCGCATTATGGTGGCTTTCCGAGATGAATTTTCAAACTATAGATACGTATACTGTGTCAAAGCAAAGTCTGATGTTCCCCTTGTAATATCAAGATATTTGAATCAATTGGAAGCAGTACCGGAAAAAAAGTCAAGATATTACGATCAGATAATAGTTTGGAATACATTAATTAACAAGTAAGTGAAATTTTACGAAAATATCAACACCATACACATCGGAACATAAGGGTAGGGCAGAACGTGATATGAGAACTATAGTAGAGGCTGCTAGGTCAATGATACACAACAAGAATTTAAGTTTCAGTTATTGGGGAGAGGCTGTTATGCAGTAGTTTTTACATTAAATAGAACAGGGAAAAGTCCTTAGAAAAACAAAACCCCGTATGAATTATGGTTCGGTAAGAAACTTGATATTTCAATGCTTCGCGTTTTCGGATTCGAATCAATGTTCACATTCCTCAGGAAAAAAAAATCCGTTTAAGGTATTATTGTTGGTTATCAAGAAAATTGTAAAGGTTATCAGTACCTAGATTGAATCGAGTAGATATTTCCCGAAACGTTTTAATTAGAGAAACAGAACCAAATAAAGTTAAAGAAGCAATTGCTTATGCCATAAATCATGACATAGAGGGGAGAAAAAGTAATAGAAATTACTAAAGACCAAATAAAACAACGATGAATTTCAAGATACTGATAATGAACCAACAGAAAATATAAAAGACACTTGTAGCAATGAACATGACTTACTTACAGTCCAGAAAACGAAACATAGAAAGTAAAAAAATTGTGATTTTATAGCAGATTTCGAAGAAACACATAATTTTGAAGAAGCAATAAATAGTAATCTTAAAATTTAGTGGAAGAAAGCCATGGATAAAGAATATGAATCACTTCTTAAAAATGAAACATGGCATATTTCCACAAGATCCTATAATAGAAATGTTTTTTCGAATAAGTGGGCTTACAAGATAAAAAGGAACAATAATGGTGATATTAAACGTTTTAAAGCACGGTTAGTTATTTGCGGATTTACTCAAAAGAAAGGTTTTGACTATGAAAAATTATTTAGTCCAGTTGCAAAACTTACCTCTATAAGAACAATTTTAGCCATAAGTGCTTACTTAAACTATTACATTACACAACTTGACATTAAGACAGTTTTTGTGTATGAACCTTAGAATAAAAAATATGTAAGAATCAAACAACTGGATATTCTGATGGCAGAAGTAAAGTTTGCAAATTAAAGAAAAGTCCTTATAGATAAAAGCAAGCTGCGAGGTGTTGGAATAAGAAGCTTAC
Source organism: Wohlfahrtia magnifica (assembly GCA_023159175.1). Taxonomy (NCBI): domain Eukaryota; kingdom Metazoa; phylum Arthropoda; class Insecta; order Diptera; family Sarcophagidae; genus Wohlfahrtia; species Wohlfahrtia magnifica. The sequence continues at coordinate 758,261 of JAKWBJ010000170.1, read as the reverse complement.
TGATATTTTAATGACGTTCAATTTTAAAGTCTATTCAGCAGATTCTTGTACTTTTATTAGAAAAATAAACATTAATAACATAATTTTAGCCATTTACATCAATGATGGTATAATTTATTGTGGATAAAAAGAAGCGGCTAATAAATTTATTGAATGTTGGAAAGAACAGTTTCAGCTTAAGGTATTCAATTCATTATATATATATATATATATATATATATATATATATATATATATATATATATATATTTAATATAATATAATATAATATAATATAATATAATATAATATAATATAATATAATATAATATAATATAATATAATATAATATAATATAATATAATATAATATAATATAATATAATATAATATAATATAATATAATATAATATAATATAATATATAATATAATATAATATAATATAATATAATATAATATAATATAATATAATATAATATAATATAATATAATATAATATAATATAATATAATATAATATAATATAATATAATATAATATAATATAATATAATATAATATAATATAATATAATATAATATAATATAATATAATATAATATAATATAATATAATATAATATAATATAATATAATATAATAATAATATAATATAATATAATATAATATAATATAATATAATATAATATAATATAATATAATATAATATAATATAATATAATATAATATAATATAATATAATATAATATAATATAATATAATATAATATAATATAATATAATATAATATAATATAATATAATATAATATATATAATATAATATAATATAATATAATATAATATAATATAATATAATATAATATAATATAATATAATATAATATAATATAATATAATATAATATAATATAATATATATATATAATATAATATAATATAATATAATATAATATAATATAATATAATATAATATAATATAATATAATATAATATAATATAATATAATATAATATAATATAATATAATATAATATAATATAATATAATATAATATAATATAATATAATATAATATAATATAATATAATATAATATAATATAATATAATATAATATAATATAATATAATATAATATAATATAATATAATATAATATAATATAATATAATATAATATAATATAATATAATATAATATAATATAATATAATATAATATAATATAATATAATATAATATAATATAATATAATATAATATAATATAATATAATATAATATAATATAATATAATATAATATAATATAATATAATATAATATAATATAATATAATATAATATAATATAATATAATATAATATAATATAATATAATATAATATAATATAATATAATATAATATAATATAATATAATATAATATAATATAATATAATATAATATAATATAATATAATATAATATAATATAATATAATATAATATAATATAATATAATATAATATAATATAATATAATATAATATAATATAATATAATATAATATAATATAATATAATATAATATAATATATAATATAATATAATATAATATAATATAATATAATATAATATAATATAATATAATATAATATAATATAATATAATATAATATAATATAATATAATATAATATAATATAATATAATATAATATAATATAATATAATATAATATAATATAATATAATATAATATAATATAATATAATATAATATAATATAATATATAATATAATATAATATAATATAATATAATATAATATAATATAATATAATATAATATAATATAATATAATATAATATAATATAATATAATATAATATAATATAATATAATATAATATAATATAATATAATATAATATAATATAATATAATATAATATAATATAATATAATATAATATATAATATAATATAATATAATATATAATATAATATAATATAATATAATATAATATAATATAATATAATATAATATAATATAATATAATATAATATAATATAATATAATATAATATAATATAATATAATATAATAATATAATATAATATAATATAATATAATATAATATAATATAATATAATATAATATAATATAATATAATATAATATAATAATATAATATAATATAATATAATATAAATATAATATAATATAATATAATATAATATAATATAATATAATAATATAATATAATATAATATAATATAATATAATATAATATATATAATATAATATAATATAATATAATATAATATAATATAATATAATATATATAATATAATATAATATAATATAATATAATATAATATAATATAATATAATATAATATAATATAATATAATATAATATAATATAATATAAATATAATATAATATAATATAATATAATATAATATAATATAATATAATATAATATAATATAATATAATATAATATAATATAATATAATATAATATAATATAATATAATATAATATAATATAATATAATATAATATAATATAATATAATATAATATAATATAATATAATATAATATAATATAATATAATATAATATAATATAATATAATATAATATAATATAATATAATATAATATAATATAATATAATATAATATAATATAATATAATATAATATAATATAATATAATATAATATAATATAATATAATATAATATAATATAATATAATATAATATAATATAATATAATATAATATAATATAATATAATATAATATAATATAATATAATATAATATAATATAATATAATATAATATAATATAATATAATATAATATAATATAATATAATATAATATAATATAATATAATATAATATAATATAATATAATATAATATAATATAATATAATATAATATAATATAATATAATATAATATAATATAATATAATATAATATAATATAATATAATATAATATAATATAATATAATATAATATAATATAATATAATATAATATAATATAATATAATATAATATAATATAATATAATATAATATAATATAATATAATATAATATAATATAATATATATAATATAATATAATATAATATAATATAATATAATATAATATAATATAATATAATATAATATAATATAATATAATATAATATAATATAATATAATATAATAATATAATATAATATAATATAATATAATATAATATAATATAATATAATATAATATAATATAATATAATATAATAATATAATATAATATAATATAATATAATATAATATAATATAATATAATATAATATAATATAATATAATATAATATAATATAATATAATATAATATAATATAATATAATATAATATAATATAATATAATATAATATAATATAATATAATATAATATAATATAATATAATATAATATAATATAATATAATATAATATAATATAATATAATATAATATAATATAATATAATATAATATAATATAATATAATATAATATAATATAATATAAATATAATATAATATAATATAATATAATATAATATAATATAATATAATATAATATAATATAATATAATATAATATAATATAATATAATATAATATAATATAATATAATATAATATAATATAATATAATATAATATAATATAATATAATATAATATAATATAATATAATATAATATAATATAATATAATATAATATAATATAATATAATATAATATAATATAATATAATATAATATAATATAATATAATATAATATAATATAATATAATATAATATAATATAATATAATATAATATAATATAATATAATATAATATAATATAATATAATATAATATAATATAATATAATATAATATAATATAATATAATATAATATAATATAATATAATATAATATAATATAATATAATATAATATAATATAATATAATATAATATATATATAATATAATATAATATAATATAATATAATATAATATAATATAATATAATATAATATAATATAATATAATATAATATAATATAATATAATATAATATAATATAATATAATATAATATAATATAATATAATATAATATAATATAATATAATATAATATAATATAATATAATATAATATAATATAATATAATATAATATAATATAATATAATATAATATAATATAATATAATATAATATAATATAATATAATATAATATAATATAATATAATATAATATAATATAATATAATATAATATAATATAATATAATATAATATAATATAATATAATATAATATAATATAATATAATATAATATAATATAATATAATATAATATAATATAATATAATATAATATAATATAATATAATATAATATAATATAATATAATATAATATAATATAATATAATATAATATAATATAATATAATATAATATAATATAATATAATATATAATATAATATAATATAATATAATATAATATAATATAATATAATATAATATAATATAATATAATATAATATAATATAATATAATATAATATAATATAATATAATATAAATATAATATAATATAATATAAATATAATATAATATAATATAATATAATATAATATAATATAATATAATATAATATAATATAATATAATATAATATAATATAATATAATATAATATAATATAATATAATATAATATAATATAATATAATATAATATAATATAATATAATATAATATAATATAATATAATATAATATAATATAATATAATATAATATAATATAATATAATATAATATAATATAATATAATATAATATAATATAATATAATATAATATAATATAATATAATATAATATAATATAATATAATATAATATAATATAATATAATATAATATAATATAATATAATATAATATAATATAATATAATATAATATAATATAATATAATATAATATAATATAATATAATATAATATAATATAATATAATATAATATAATATAATATAATATAATATAATATAATATAATATAATATAATAATATAATATAATATAATATAATATAATATAATATAATATAATATAATATAATATAATATAATATAATATAATATAATATAATATAATATAATATAATATAATATAATATAATATAATATAATATAATATAATATAATATAATATAATATAATATAATATAATATAATATAATATAATATAATATAATATAATATAATATAATATAATATAATATAATATAATATAATATAATATAATATATAATGAAAACCAACTGATGTGTTAGGAATTGTGTTGGTATGTAGCATCTTTAACGTTAAATCGAATTCTATTTATACGTAATGTACTTTTTACAAAGTTGCTTTAAAAGAATACAAAAAAAAAAAATTAGTATGAAGTATAACAGATAAAGAATTGTTGCATACAAGTAACATTTTTAAAATGGAATGTTTTTAGTAAAATTGTAAATAAATTATAAATAAAGTGTAAAAACTAAAGGTAATATTAATACCTACATAACTAATAAGTATTATATTATTACGAAAAAAAAGTTAACAAAACATTATTGAATTTCTTCCTAACTAACACAGTTGAATAAAAATTAATACATTTAGAAATACTGCTATATTTAATTAATTAAGAGTGAAACGATTTTTGAATACAAACAAAAACAAAATTGACAAATAATGATGACAGTTTCAAATTTCTATTTATGGAAATTCCTTAATATATTATATTTTTTATATTTCCTACATTTCTATAAAATATGAGTATGATAATTGTATTGGTGAATTTTTCATACAAAGTCATTCCTAATGAAAGGAAAAATCCAAGATTAGTTTAAAAATTAAATTTTGCTCTCGATATAATTTCAAATGGATTTTGGTTTTTTTGTTTTCATCATTTCATTTGTGTCCGCATCTACCATGGAGACCACTGTACGCAACCACGCATTTCATTTGAGTATTAAATATTATTTCTTGTAATTTTTGATCTTTATTTTATTATTTGAATTACTTCTATAAATTTATAGTAAACCATCAGTATATATTATTATTTTTGTAGATCATTTCGCGATTTCAGAGTGAATTAAATATACTATAATATCATAGAATATTAGAGGACTTGTCAGGAAGAAAATAAAACGTTGTTAATAAACTTTTGGTATTTGGTTTCATTACTTTTAAAGGAAAATGCATGAATTTTGCATTTAATAATTGCGATTTGGATTAAAGGATAGACATGCTGCTTAGTTGCGATAAAAATGATGTATTATTATAATTTATTTTATAGAGTTTATTTAATATAGTATAAAGTTCAATATATTGGAATTGTAATAGGATTGTAAAAAAAAGGAAAATAATATCATACAATTTCTGCTTGTAACATATGTAAATATGGCTATTTCCCAGATTTGCATAAAGCGCAGTGTTAAAATTTAAAATTAAAGTAAAAAGAGAAACATAAGATTAAAAGTAAATTATACATTTGTTGGTGCTGTTTGTACTTAATCAATAAGCTTTAAAGCTCTACTAAATTGAATGGAACTAAAATCAGTAAAAATTTTGCAATTAGTTAAATATTTTAAACAATATGAACGATCATATTTGAATGATAATACTAAATAATTAAAACCAATAAACAAAATTGTTGGTGTGAAAAGAAGAGAAAAATATATGTAAATGGGGATGGGGCATGCTAACATGCCACAAGCTTCTACATATACATACATACTTATATTTTTCATGGCTTGTACTTATATATAATGTTTATACATATAATGTTTATACATATACATTAATATTCACAAATAAAATAAGTTATTACGAGAATTTACTAGATTAATACATAAACGTGCAAATGTTGTCCAACATGAACTAATTTACAAGACCGTATTTTAACACGTTCGTGGACGTGATTGCTATAGCGTTAATTTTCGTGACAACGCAGAATGACGTGAATGCTTAGCATTTAATAAATTAGAGATTATAATTTTGAATTTAATTTTATAATTAACAAATTTATTAAATATGGTAATTATAATACTTGTTAAGGTGTGGACTAACTGATTCCTAAGGTTTTTTCGTATTAATAAATTATTAATTATTATACTAATTTTCAATGAAATTTCGGAAAAAACACTCAATTTAAAAATAAAATGATTGGTATGTTAACCAACTTTTTGAAATTTGTAGTGTCCACGGATATGTTAAATTTGTTATAATTTTTATTGCACAACAACAACACAAAAAAGTTACATTAAAAAAATTTGAAAAATCATTCAGTTTTTTTATTAATTTCTACATAAAAATTCTGCGTACATTATCATAAAGAAATATTACACCAATCCTGTGGTAAACGTACAATCGTGTGCGTGTGTGTACATTTTTCTTATATGTTGCCTGTATCATTAGTTTGTGATTGTGTGATTATTTCTCATGGTATTTATGTATGCGTAGGTGTTCATTTACAAGTGTGTTGGTATTAAACAGATCATTTAAAAAATAAATGTATAATAACACAATATATGATGACATACACTCTTCCCTCGATTGCAAATTTAGATATATTTTTATATATTAAAAAGAGCCAATAGGAGTAAGTTTGTACAATATTATGTTACAATGAGAAAAACTTGTTTCTTCTGTTGAAATTTTTTAAGTAAAGCCCAAATATAGGGTCCGCCAAATAAATTTTTTTTTGAAAATGCTACAAAAAAACTACTGAATATTTTCTCAAATTTCTTTTTTTATTTGAAAGTACAATCCTTCCGGTTAATAATGGAAAATAATTTCATTCAAATGGCTGCCTCGGCTGGCCATGCAGTAGCTTACACGATCGGCCGGATTGTGTGCAGTTGTATTTCACCAATGGCTTCACGAATATTGTCCTTTAAAGCGTCCGTTGTCTCTGGCTTGTTGGCGTAACACTTATCTTTGACGGCACCCCGCAAATAATAGACCAACGGTGTCAAAACGCAGCTCCAGGGTGGCCAAACGACGTCAGCGCTGCGGCTGATAATGCGATCTTCTAAAACAGGGCGCAAAACATCGAGTGCAGCTTCGGCTGTGTGGCACGTAGCGCCATCCTGTTGAAACCAAATGTTGCTAATATCTTCCTCTTCAATTTTTGTGAAAAAAATTCGTTCAACATGGCCCGATAACGATCGCCATTGACTGTAACGGCCACTCCTTGCTCATTTTCGAAGAAAAATAGCCCAACTATGCCTCTGGACCAAAGTCCGCACCAAACAGTGACTCGTCTTGGGTGTATCGGCTTTTCAATGTATGAATGCGGGTTTTCTGTGCCCCAAATGCGACAATTTTACTTGTTTACATACCTGCAAAGATCAAAATGAGCTCCATCTGAAAAGATGATTTTTTTTTTGGCAAAATCGGCATATTCTGTAAGTCGATCGCAGGCCCATATTCCCAGCGTTGTTCAAGCGTATACACAACCATATTCGTTCAGCGGAAACATAAAACTAATTATCTGTCAAATCAGACATGAGCTAAGTGTTACCATTCACAAAATAAGCACTAGTTGAAAAAAAAACGTTAAATGGCGGACCCTTTATTTTAAGTTGAGAAGATGAATGCCAAAATGGCCAATTTGCTTGTTTCGAATTCCTATTTTTCGTAATGTTTTCCTTAATAGAAATAAAGAACAGAGACTTATGGCGATTATTAAAAGGTTGAAAAGTTTGTTTATAATTAGTGTTGCAGAGTATCTACTGTTATAATCATTCAGTACATTCAGCTCTAAAGTGTTTACTGTTGATTTCAAACTTTAATTATTTTTTACATTTATGTATATATAAATGCTGTATATATATATAAAACCTGCAAGCTTACAAAACAATTACAAAAATTTGTTTTTTTATTACATAAATTATTTGATATATACAATTGAAATTTTATAAAAAATTGAGAGTGTGGATTTTAATTTTGATACTAATAAACATACTGTCGGTGTGTGACACACAGTAGTAATTTGTTGGCAAAAAATCAATTTTTTGATTATTGCTTTTTAAAAATTAAAAATATATAGAAATGTTTCACTACGTAAAATTCATAATTTGTTTTATTAAAGAGGAATATTTTGTTTTAGAAAAAGTCTATTGAAATCACTTAAATATTGTAAAACGAAAACTGACGGAAATTTTCATGTAATTTAGTGGCTTGTATATGTAAGATATTTTAATTGGTAACATTTTAATGCCGTTTTTATTGAAATACATCACCTCCTTAATTTTCATGTAATTTAGTGGCTTGTATATGTAAGATATTTTAATTGGTAACATATTAATGTCATTTTTATTGAAATACATCACCTCCTTAATTTAATTTGAAGAAAAAGTATGAAGATTGCTTGTGTAGTTCAGTAGATAAGAGCAAATTTAAAGAAATTTAAATTTGCAGTTTTTATTGGAGAAAAAAAGAAGGTAGCTTGGTTAGCTTAGCCGTCTTACTAGAAGCGAATGAACCCTGAATTTAAATCCACCGTCTTTTATCGATCGCTGAACAACCTTAGTCCTCGTTTATACGAGGAAACAATTTGATGGAAAACATTTAGTTTTTGTGCTAGGTACTCGGCGATACGCTTTGTGGTCATATTTGCATTATTGATATTTATTAGCTTTACTTCTTTACAATAACAATAGTAATGGAATGTTGACGACAAAATGTGCGCCTGTGTGAATGCGAATGGAAAAAACAAAAGAGAATTCAAAATGTTTCCCTTCAGAATGTTTTCTCGTATAAACGGGGACTTACGAAAGGTATCGGTCAAACCGCAATACATATTTGTAATAAATTCTGTTGCATACTTTAAGGATTAAGTTTTTTTTTAATAAAATTCCGTTTAATATTATAACAACAATTTGCTTTATTGAAATGTCAGTAATTTTAAAAAAGTGCACAACGAAATAAGGGAAACAAAACCTAAATCATATGGTTTTATAATACAACAATTTGAATTAGAATAAATTTGACAAATCAAAATAATAACATACTGTGAAGCTAATTATTAAAATGAATTTATTTTCTGTATCATATAGTGAATTGTGTAAGGAACTTATTTATTAAACGAATTTTTAAAAACAAATAACTCGGTTCTTACGATTAATTAAATTGAAACAGTGCGAAAAGCAATTTATAAGCAATTTTTAGTCGTTTTAATAAACGAATTGCGCAAAAAATCGTATTTCTTTAAGAAAAATTATGCTTGGCTAACAAGCCTAAAAAAAAAAATCATTTATTGTAAATTTTAAATATCACAACAAATTTTTTTAAGATATATTTGAAGTATCACTTGCTGATGAACCTAGTTGTTCAAGTAAACGGGGAAGGCCAGTTAAGGAATTCGATGATTACAAAGATCGTACTAAAAGGTACAAAGCTGCTCATTTAGCGTCACAGCATACTCAACAATAATTAATAATGACAAGTAGTTGCGGGTGCAAAAATTAATTGAAATTTATATATTCTTTTATCAACTAAGAACTAGCGTTAATGATGGATGTGAATTAACAAAGCATCAGTACGGAACACTAAAATCTGTTTTGCGGAGAGAGGGATATGATATATTACCACCTTATATAAATTTACTAGATGAGAAGAAAAAATGTTATCCCGATGAAGTCGGGTATCAGAAAAGGAAGCATCTGTAAGCTTGCTTGGATCACACCACAAAACATATTTTTGAAAGTCTTGCGAAAATACTAATGCTATGACAAATTTGAATTGCACTCTTATATCGAAATGGGGTTGCGATGGCTCTTCTGGTCATGCAGAGTACAATTAGAGTTTGTCAAATAATGTAAGTGACAAGAGTCTGCTATTAGCATCGGTGACGCCTTTAAGTTTAAAATTAAACACTGAGGAGGAGTACTGTCGTAATAAAAGTCCTACATAAAGAAGCTACTGTCGTCCAATTTTTATAGAATTCACTAAGGAAACTAAAGAAAAAGTTCTAACAGTTTTAATAACATTAAGTCTAATATTACTGCATTAAAGAAAACAAATGCTGAAGTAAGTGGCAAACAATTCAATGTAACACACAATTTAGTGTTTACGATGCTAGACGGCAAAACGGCTCAGACCCTTAAAAATACTGCTTCAGCAGCCTTTGTTATATTTGTAGAGCAACACCTTCGAATATGAATAATTTTTACACAATCTAAAAAAATCAATTATAATAAGGCATGTAAACTTGCCATTTCGCCATTACACGCCAAAATTGATGGAATGCGTACTTCATATGGCTTATAACATAACTTTTAAAAAGGGGTCTGCTATCGAAGCGAAACATAAGATTTTAGAACAAGAAAACAAGCCCTTTGAATTCAGAAGGCATTTTCTTATTCTTAAATCTACCTCAAGATACATTCAAAGAGCGAATGAGCTTGAGAGAAGATTGTGTACAATAAGGATCTGGGTCTTCGAACGATGGCAATACCTCAAGGCGTTTTTTTCAACCATGCACATGTTGCCGATATAACAGCTGTTAAGATCGCTTCCGAATTATTATTCAGATAATAATATGTGGTCAGAAAATTGTTAGTGTGATGTTTCAAAAATTAACGTGGGAGACTGCTGAACTATTTGTTAAAAAATATAACTGGTACATCATGAAAGTGTAATAGAACTGCAACAAATACTGATATTATTCATCGTTTGCTTGCTTGTGCTTATTAATATAGATCATTTTAGAATCATTTTGTTTTTATTTATATATTTATTAATATTCAGAGGTTCGAATTGTGCTCGCGCTTGCTCACTAAAGAACACACTTCATAGAAGTCTTTGACCTTGTGTAATGGCAAAAATATGACTAACATTCAATTATTAAAAAATTTTTGCTATAATTTATAACGGCCATTTTATTGTAAAAAGTTTATTCATAAAAGATGTAACAGATTTTATAGCAACCTGTCTACAGTTTTCCTGACTTTTATCAGAAAATTCAATTTGTTCAGTGGTCAGTGAAAATCGGTAAATTTGTTTTGGTAAATTTAATGAATAGACAGACTTTCAGGGTTCATTTTGTTCATTTGTAAGAGGACGAATGTAGCCGGAGGTAACTTTTTTTCCCTAGAAATCTGCCAATTTTGAATCTTATAAGGCCTTTTTCATTTCCTCATATCTACTAAGGTACATATACAATTTGAATAATTTTGTCTTTTAATTTAATATAAGGAAGGTTAGAATTTTAATGCAAACGGCAGAAAAATGTTAGCAATAAAAATATTTGACACGTACAAGCTACTGAGCCGCATGAAAATTTACGTCAGTTTTCGTTTTACTATATTCAAGCGACTTCAGTAGATTTTTTTTTGCAACAGAATATAACTTTTTACAAAAACAAATTATGACTTTTTTCTAAGTGAAACACTCTTCTATGTAGTAGTTAGAGCGCACGCATAACAACACAAGCGACCCAGGATAGATCTCCAGCAGAAGAGGACATGATGAAAAAAAAAAAAATATTTGTAGTTTCGAGTGCTTAATGTATAGGTTTTCAATTTCCCTCCAGACAATTTTATCTAAAAATTAAAGAAGAACTCTCAGCCTATTTCTGGCAATGATGACACACATCTGACAAATGACCAGGAAAAATGACATCTACTCGGAAAACATTACAGTGCTAAATTAAATAACACTACCACCAATTAGCAATGATCTTCACCACTACACATCATATGAAGTGGAGCTAATAATTTACTGTACAATATAAAATCTTTGCTTCAAAAAGAAGCATACGTGTAAAATATCATTAATTTTTTCTCAGATTTTAATCTCTCCCAGGTTTGGTTAACTCTGATCCAAATTTATACAAAATCGGTTCGGTCTTCTACGCGTAATGGACAGAAAAACGCATAAACTAACAGGGAAATTTATAATAAAGGGTCCGCCATCTAACGTTTTTTTTCAACTAGTGCTTATTTCGTGAATGGTAACACTTAGCTCATGTCTGATTTGATAGATAATTAGTTTTATCCTTCCTCTGAACGAAAATGATTGTGTATACGCTTGAACAACGCTGGGAATCTGGGCCTACGATCGACTTACTGAAGATGCCGATTTTGCGATTGAAGCTCATTTTGATCTTGGCGTGTATGTAAACAAGCAAAATTGTCGCATTTGGGGCACAGAAAACCCGCACACATATATTGAAAGGCCGATACACCCAAGACGAGTCACTGTTTGCTGCAGATTTTGGTCCAGAGGTATAATTGGGCCATTTTTCTTCGAAAATAAGCAAGGAGTGGCCGTCAATGGCGATCGTTATCGGGCCATGTTGAACGAATTTTGCTCACAAAAATTGAAGAGTAGGACATTAGCAACATTTGGTTTCAACAGGACGGCGCTACGTACACACAGCCGAAGCTACACTCGATGTTTTGCGCCCTGTTTTTGAAGATCGCATTATCAGCCGCAGAGCTGATGTAGTTTGGCCACCTCGGAGCTGCGATTTGACACCGCTGGACTATTATTTGTGGGGTGCCGTCAAAGATAAGTGTTACGCCAACAAGTCAGATACAATTGACGCTTTAAAGGACAATATTCGTGAAACCATTGGTGAAATACAGCTGCACACAATCAATAATATGCTTAAAAATTGAACCGATCGTGTAGGCTACTGCATGGCCAGCCGAGGCAGCCATTTGAATGAAATTATTTTCCATTATTAATCGGAAGGATTGTACTTTCAAATAAAAAAAAGGAATTTGAGAAAAAAAAATATTTATTTGGTGGACCCTTTATATACCTAAATATACTGTAAATATATGGAAATGGATTTGAATATCCTTTTATATACCAAAAGATTTCGCTCAATATACTTGCAGCTTTCACTAGAAAAAAATTTCTCTCACTTTACACAATCACTTTTTTGATGCACACATCTAAGTCTTTCATTCATGATCCATATGATATTAAAATAATCAGAAATTACACTTAAAAAAAAGCATTCAATAATAATGTAGAAAAAATATATAAAGAAATTAGTTCATATCGTAAGTATTTAGGCGAAGTGATATAAAAAGAATGGCTAGGAGATGGCATATATGTATGTATGAGCCACAAGAATATAAAAAATTTTTAAATTTAATAAAAAAGCATAAAACCAAAATATTTTACGTCTTATACTTCTATTTTTGTCAAAGGCACTCCTTTACATACGTATGTCATATGTATATTAAACTACAAATAGGAAAAACTAAAATTTAAATTAAAAAACAAATAAATTAAAGAGAAATATTTGTATTCTACTGGAATAAAATATTTAAAACAAGATTGTGTTCTTTTATGTATTTTATGGGTTCACATACTTTTTTCGGCCTTACTAAAAAACAAACAAAATTCGAGACAAACCGAATAGAATTTTAGTTTTCTTTTGTAGCTTTTACAGAGTAAGATTTTTTTTTTATATACATTCCAGCATCAGAGTAAAGTTAAAGTTTAAGTGAGTCATTTGGTACTTTGAGGTTATTTAATGAATTTTACTGACGAATTGTGATCAAATTTTTTAAAATATTGATATTGATGAAGCGTAAACTAAAACTTTAAACTTTATTAACGAAAACAGAAAATAATATATTTCAAAATATAACTGAACTGAGAAAAAATAAACATTTACGAGACATTTTAAGACATCAGTAGAAAGACGTTTAGTAGTTCAATAATAGTTATAGTAAATATAATAGAAGTTTCAATTAATTTATAATAGTACTAGTTTTAAATAGTAGTATTTGTATGCACATCACAAATTCAATTTTACATGACACTATCTAAAGGTATTTCTATAGTGTGAACCACTTTGCAAACGTAAGAAAATTTAAACGAAATTAAAACAAGAAAACCAAATTTAAAACTGAAAACAAAAAACAATAAAAAACGAGTCATTTTTATTTCTTTAATAATGATGTTATTTGTAAGTGGAATACTGAAATCATAAATGTAAGTAATTGTAAAAAGGAGATGTTTTATTTGTTTTTAGAATTCTTAGTATATTTTTCAATATGTATATTCTTGAACTTTGAATGGTGGTCTTTTGTAGGAGTTTTGTTTTATTTAATCATACATAGATATTTTGAATATACGATATGTTATATAATTATTATTATTTTATTTCATATTAATTTTATTTTAAATATTCACGAACGTAAACGACGAAACGAAAAGAAATTATACTGTCAAACGCAAAGAGAAAAAATAAATATATAATGTACTGTTTTATCTTTTTGTTAAACATTAAAATAATTATTTTTTATTGTTAAATGGTTCTCATATTTATCTTATTCTCAAAAAGGATGTGTTTAGGCGGTGTATTAGAAACTAAAAATTTAAAAGAAATTAAAAATTATAAAATAAAGTAAATTTTTACACTAAGATTTTTCTTGTCACACATTTTAAAATTAAATTTGAAACAAATTTATCAAGAAATTAAAAGAAACATAATACTTTTTCATATAAAACAAACTTAAACATTTGAATAATAGGTACAACTGGCAAAGAACTCCGAAAATTTTCCACTTTTTATAAAAGAACTAAAGAAATGGGTTAAGGCTTAAAAAACTTAAGAGAAATGACAATAAAAAATTTTGAAAAAGATTTATATTAAATTCCACATTTATAATGATATTATACGAGTATAGAATATCAAATAAATCATATTGCTATGGTGAGTTAAAAAGGAAATTTTATAAAGCATAACAAGAAACACGATCCATGATACTTAGTGCTAACTACCAAGTATTTTGATTTGATGGTGTTCCTACGTGATGTGAAAGTTTTTCGGAAATATACCTAGGTGTATGGAAAATTTTAGCTAATACCACTAATAAATAGACCATAAAATTACAAAATATGTAAACTTTCGACATATCGATTTTGAATTTTAAAGTCTTTTAAATAATATAATTGTTAAAAATAATAGACGTTTCTATTTGGCAGTAGCTTCAAAAAATTTAAAAAAAACAACTAATGAATCACTCACAATTAAAAGGAGTACGCTTAATTTATTCCAAAGGGTTAAAGCATTCACTACTTTAGTTTTTTATATCTTAAGACTTTATCATTGTAGAGAAAGTGAAGTAGTTATATTTCATTTGTTTTCACGTTAAATCTAACGATTTACTAAATATCCGGTGTTTTTTTAGTGATTCAACCGATCTAATAGCTGATAGTTGGTTTTTATTTAGCTTGGTTTGACATTTCATCGTATGCGCCGCCAATCGGCGGTTGAGCTGAAGCATAAACTGATTTTGATATTGAATTTCCATTAAAAATTTTGTTCTCCGATTAAGCAAATTTTTGGTTGAATTGGTAAGAAAATAACTGAATTCTCACATTTTGAATGAGAATAATACACAAACTTTAGTCGAAACACCTTTACCGCCACAGAAAATTACTCTTTGGTGTGCTTTATGGACTTGCGGAGTCATATTCATAAGTCTTCTAAAACGATGATGGTCAGAATGTTACTGTCAATGGTAAATGGTATATTATATTGTTTCCTTTTTAAAAACGTGTATTTATGAGTTCGTAGATTTTAATTAAAATCAAATAAATCTTGTGTTTAGTTTTCAATTAAAATCTGTTATTTACACAGTTTTGTGCCCACTGCTTGTAACCTTTTTACAAGCAATAAAAATTGTTATTCCTAATTACTCTTTCTGTTTACAATTTTGTAAACAACAACAATTACTTTGCTACTTAAAGATCTTCCATCCAAATGGTAGTTATAACTTAGGTTCTATGACAATCCTTTCAACCAGAGTTTAACCACACTAAACTCTCTTTACAATGAGATCAAGCCAATAACTCGTTCGCTGAGTTTACACCACATAAACTGATTGTTGTACTCATCGATGTGCTTTTTCTATGGCTGAAAGTTCTGGAACATCTCGATATTTCATGTAGATTCTATTTCTTTCCCGTACTTTCTTTTTAGTTCTTATGTAGCCATGCGAATGTAAACATCTACTTCTTTTAGCTTTTATTATATTTTGATACAAATGTGAAATTTTCAAATACATAGTGCTAAATTAGTCATTGGGGTGCTACTGTACTTTTGACTTACAAATAGTGCTAAAAAAGTACATTTGTACGGAATTTCGCATCCCTATTTACTTATATCAAGCTTATAAAAACTGCAGTAATTTTAGCCTGTCTTTCTGGTCCTTTATTTTAGCAATATGATTTATTTGGTAATATAAATTTAATGCTGTTTCATTTTTTATATTTTTAATATTTTCATTGAGTTCAATCAGTGAAAAGTATTAAAATGAAATAAAAATTTTACAAAATCATAAATACATTCAACTTAAAAGCAAAAAATGAAAAATTATGGGAGATGTCCCCAAATATGTTGTAATTATTTCCATTTCGGATCATTTATAAGCGTTTTCTGAAAGCATGTATATGTATCGTAAAGTAAAGTGTTATAATAAAGGAACTTCAGCTATAAAAAGCTTTTTACATATGAATATACGAAAAAAAAATAACAGCAATAGAAATATAATACTATTTAATAAGCATTATGTCCTAAATTCAGAGCTATTAGTTAACTTTATATTTGCGTTTGAGAGTGAATACATATATGGAATAATGGAAATGTATTACAACACTAATTTGGCCACTTCTCCCCAGAGATCTTTATTTCATCAATAATTTCGAGGATTTCTACAGCACACCTGCCGTCTGGTCATATCGCTTATTGCCCATTCCCAAACATTGTTGCTTAACGTAGTTTTATTATCAAAACTTGTAACTCTAATTGGCTAACAAACAATTAAGTCTTGTAACGTTCTTTGATGCATACGAACGAACGCCGTTTTTAATTTTTATACTGCGTGCGGTGTTTTGACGGGATTAATTTCTTTTGCTTTACTAATGGGTTAATTTGTTCTTGTTGAAAAAAGATTATTATTATAGCATTAATAATTGATTCATTAATTAAGTAGAAAAACACATAATTATTAGTTATTAAGCAAAAAAGAAAATACGTTTTTAATGTTAATAGTATTGTCATTGATAAAATCTTATTTCTAAAAAGTACAGTGATTTTTATAACATTAAAATAATAATGACAAAAAAATCATTTAAAAAAGAACTAAAAATAAAGGAATAAGAGTAAAAATGAGAATACTGAGGAATGAATAAAACTATACAAAAAGGTTAATATTTTGAGGCCAACTATTATCCTCATTCAAATTTTCCATATTGGCATTTGCTGCAACGCACTTACTCATTTTTGAGACTCAACATTTTATTTGAATTTAATTGGAAATTTTTCCAAATTGATATTTTATTGTAGCAAAAATTAGACTGCCCTTGTTGTTTATTAGTACGTAATTTTGTTTTAAAGAGTATTTGTGTATAGTAATTACTAAAAATTAAAATTAAAATTTTCTTATTATATTATAAAAATTAAATATGTTTATGGAAAAGAAATAGCATATAAAAATTTGAAATAAAAACACAATTGGAAACGTGAATTTTTTCAATAAACCATTATAACATAAGATATTGAACGGCTATATGATACACACAGTTATCGAGTTTATAAAAAATGTAGGAAAAGACATATTCCACACGTTATGTTCTTATATCAAAATATTATAAATGTTCTGCTTTTCGCAAATCTATGTGAAAAATATTCAATGTGATCAAAACTTATTAAGTCAAAGTCGTTTGGATTATGTAATAATTGCCCTAGGAAGATTTTTGAGGAAACACTTTTTTACAATATTATTTTAGAAACAAAAGTTTCAATGATACCTTTTATTTTAAGACTAAAATTTGTATTAAAACAGCATCTTAACTTTTGGGATGCAATGAACGAATTCGATTTCTGAAATAGAATTAGATACATATCAAAATATAAAAAATAAAAAGATTTAAATAACTTTTGATTGGGAACAAAAGGAAACCCTAGTCTGACGATGGCATAGAACGTGTAACAGGAAAAACATATTTATTGTTTAAACGTTGGTAAAGATTAAGGACTGAGGAGCTTCACGGATATTATTTTCTTGCAAGGAAAATGGTTAATAGGAGGATCAAGAGTGCAAAATCATCATATTATTCTATTGTCTTTGCTTCTGGTATAGGATCTGAGATTGCTTGAAAACTATCGGGTCCGCCATCTAACGTTTTCTTTTTCAACTAGTGCTTATTTCGTGAATGGTAACACTTAGTTCATGTCTGATTTGACAGATAATTAGTTCTATCCTTCCGCTGAACGTATATGGTTGTGTATACGCTTGAACAACGCTGGGAAATATTGCGATATTACTTTGAAAATCATGGTAATGTTGCAGAATGTGTGCGATGTGTTCAGATGTAGCTCATTTTGATCTTGGCGAGTATGTAAACAAGCAAAATTGTCGCAATTGGGGTACAGAAAACTCGCACGCATACATTGAAAGGCCGATACACCCAAGACGAATCACTGTTTGGTGCGGATTTTGGTCCAGAGTCATAATTGGGCTATTTTTCTTGGAAAATGAGCAAGGAGTGGACGTTACAGTTAATGGCGATCGGTATAGGGCCATGTTGAACGAATTTTTGTTCACAAAAATTGAAGAGGAGGATATTAGCAAAATTTGGTTTCAACAGGACGGCGCTACACTCGATATTTTGCGCTGATGTCGTTTGGCCACCTCGGAGCTGCGATTTGACTCCGTTGGACTATTATTTGTGGGGTGCCGTCAAAGATAAGTGTTACGCCAACAAGCCAGAGACAATTGACGCTTTAAAGAACAATATTCGTGAAGCCATTGGTGAAATATAGCTGCACACAATCGATAATGTTTTTAAAAATTGGACCGATCGTGTAGGCCAGCCGAGGCAGCCATTTAAATGAAATTATTTTCCACTATTAACCGAAAGGATTGTACTTTCAAATAAAAAAAATAAAAAAATTGAGAAAATATTCAGTAGTTTTTTTTCATATTAATTAAAAAAAAAAAATTATTGGCGGACCCTTTATATGGAATATTGGTATAAATAAGACCATGGTTAGGCAGGCTAATGCAATAGGCATTGAGATCCCCTACGAACATTTTGATCCTTTACCTTAATCAAGCTTTAAACACGTAGACGATGGCAAGCAGCAGACAACAATATGTCAAAATTAGTATATACACGTTTATGTATATGAAGACAATTATTTTCTGATAAAGGTAGACAGCAAAAGCCTAGACAAGAACCATTGCCTCTGCTGCCAAACTTAGTATAATTTCTATTTATTAGGCAGCAAAAAGTAAATTACTGATGCTAATACAATATTAAAGATTAAATAAAAAACCTTAAACATTATCTTTTTTAATTATCTGGTGATTTCTAACAGTATAAGATTAAGATAAGTATCAAGTAATATTTATGTTATTGAAGAAGTTTTAATTAAAAACATGAAAAGCTTAATTCACCACTGAAAAATATTTTACCATAACAAATTTTTTAATGACAAATAAAAACAGGTGTCACTTAAAGTTGTTTTTATTGTTGCTGCTGCTTTCAAAATATTTATTAAGCGGCAGCATGGCAGCAAACAATTTGCTGCTTGCTGTCGTCTATGTGGTTGAAGCATTACCATTAAAACTGAAGGGCTCCTTGAACCATTTATACTTGGGTTTTTTTCCGCATTATTTTCATTCCAGGAAAAACAGAAAAAATTTTTTTCCCAGGTATCCCGCTACAAGTGATGTGAAAAATTGTTCGAAATAGCATTTTCATTTCACTTTTAAATATACAATTAAAACAGTTTTTTATCTTTTTTAATAAACTTGAGATCAAAACTAATTTAGAGTAATATAGAGTAATACCTCTTTTTACGGTCTTTATTTTAACGATATTTCGTCTAAACGGCCTTTTTGAATTATGAAACTACCACGCTTTACGGCACAAGTTATCTCATCATACGGCTAAAAAATTATGGATCCATCTTTCTTAGAGAAAATGTGCAAAGCAAGCAAATTTAACTCTTTTTACTGCATTTTGAGTTACGGCTTACATTTTCAGTACCAATGTATCTAGGTCTTATAAAGAGGTATGAATGTATATTAAAACAACACCACTTAAAAAATAACGAGTTTATTTTTTACTTTGATATTTTTCTTCTTTTATATAGAATTTTAAAACATTTATTGTTTATTCGATTTCGATTTTTTATTTTGGTTACGAAATTATCAGCTGTATTTCATTCTCAACAAAAGTGGAGCAAATTGTAATTTTTTTTAACTATTTTTTGTATTTTTTTAATTAATATTGTTGATGAGCGGAAGTTAAATTTGCTTAACACAGTGATGCTCATGAAAAGCGAAGCACTTAAAATGGGAGAATACACTGAAATTATAATACTGTAATGAAATAGGTATGAAAAGAAAGATAATAGATTTTTATTTAATGTTAATTTGTTACGATTTCTTAAGTTTTTGACAGGAAATAAAACAAAAATAGCTTCCAAGAAATTATAAAAGTCATTCAATAAATGTAGTATGATATATTTTAAGTCGAAAGACTAATTAATAAAGATACAGTTGATTTTTAGAAAGTTGACATTTTAGAAAGTTTTTTCGCATTTAGCACTCCTGGATGTAATATTTACGAAGAGAATAAATAAATAGCCGAACTACTTCATAATCACTAGCTTAATAATAGCTTCATTTGTTTTTTTGCATGTTAGAGTTGGCTATACCATAGTTGTTTCTTGAAGAAAAACTTCTCAATCATACATAAAATTGAATTCGATCGGGCTATAAAGTTTAAATCGAGACAAATTTTTTTCTTAACTACATATTTTTGTTGCATAGCATTTTTCGCTGGCTTTTTCCAAAAATGTTTAAAATTTTCCGTGTTACATCATATTATATCAAATAAGCTTTATGATATTATTGTTCATTCCCTCTCAAAAACTTCTTCAAAATTTTAACCATGGTTCGTCGAGTCTGAAAAATTGACTGCAGCAATGATTTCTTTCATAAAAACATCTACCACGGCCAAATTTACGGTAATGATTTAGACAGAAAATCGGCATCAAAATTACACATATGAAGAAAAATTGCAGCTGCGGCAGCAACGTGTGCCGATGCGAAAACAATAATAAAACGTTATTAATTAATTTGTGTCATGTTTTATCTGTTTGGCTTGGCCTGTTGAAACTTGATCTGTCATGATTAAATTATCGCTTGTTTTATTATCTAAAGGTACATATTGTATTGTCAATAAAATTCATGTGAAATATAATTATAGTTTTCAAAATACTTATTCTGTATTCCCCTGATCATCGGCACAATTTAATTTCATACCAACCGCCATGTTCAGTGTAACAAAGCGGTTACCAGCAAAAAATACTTTGTACTAACTACTCACAGAGTAGGCAGTAATAAAAAATACTATACAAATCAAATCTGATGAGAATAATAGCTATAAAATAATATATAGAAACATAGTCTAAACTAATTTATAACGTCCCGGCCCCCGTGAGTCGCTCTGAGGGACTCACCACCAACATCAAGCACCGCTACTTTCGATGCCGGGCGTCTTAGCGTTCCATCAGATGTTCTTACCACTGTCGAACGAATCTGCCCATCTGACGCCATGAACACTTCCTCGATCACGCCACCCTCCACTGCCCACAGCTTTCATTATTGTTGCAAATTTTTACCACATCTCCAATTTCTATAGGCTTTACTGCTTCATACTACTTTGTTCTTCGAGTCGGCTCTAGAAGATACTCTAATATCAACCACTTCCAAAATGTTTGTTCTAATTGTTATAGTGTTTGCATTGTTTTCCTAGGCATTTCCTTTCAGGTACACCAGACGTTTGCAATATATTTGGGCATCCGAGTAAAAAATGGTTGGGTGTTAATGGCTCAGAGTCAGAGCGCTTAAATGGGAGGTGCGTAAGTGGCCTCGAATTTATCAAATTTTCTGCCTCTATCAGTAGGCTGTAAAAGTCTCAACCTGAAGAGCCTTTTTCCCTCAATGTGAATGACAAAAAGTCTTTCACTTAACGCACCATGCGCTTCCATGCACCGCCGGCTGATGGATTTGCCGGATTGTTAAACAGCACCTCTATACCACGTTGCGTACACTCATTCATCAACTTTGCCATATCGAACACGATTTCTTCTTTGCTGGCCTATGGAGTTAATAAATGGGCCAATATAATCCATTCTGGTATAGGAAAATGGTCTTACAAATGGGATAAACCTATCTTCTGGAAGTTGTCCCATCAAAGGTGGTCTTGTAACGGCTGACCTATTTTTACAAACTTGATACTCTTTGCTTGCTGACCTTACTAATTGCCTCAGGCATGGTATCTAATATTTTAATCTAATTGCCGCGCAGATGGATTCTTAATTTTGATGCCTGGAAGCCATTACTAATTAATTAATTAATTTCGTTAATCTGTGATTTGTGGGCAATAATATAGGTTCCCTCGTAGCGCCATCGATACACGTTGCATTGTTGATACGGCCGAATAAACATATTAGACCATCCTTTCGTAGAAATGGTTTAAGCTTTTAAATTGAGCTAGATTTGGAAACGGTTTTATTTTTCTTTAACTTCGTGTACACATCATTGAAAAAAATCACATTGGGCCAATTTGCACAAACTTTTACTTGCCTTATTGATCTCCCTGGCACTCAATTGTGGCACATATGCTTCCCTTACATTTCTTTTGCCATGTGATTTAAAAATTTGTACCGCACGTTAAACCCACACGTAAATCTTACCAATTTCTCAAAACTGGAATACCTCTCAAACGTAATAAGTGCATCTTCAGTAATAGTGAATATAAATTTCGATCTTTTCTCCGGCTGACACTCGTATTTATTTATATCATTTGGTAATTCTGGATAAATTTTTTCGTCATATTGTAAAAAAATTTGGGGCTCAGTCAGGCGGATCCTAGGCATGCATCTCAAAAATTTTGTGGTCTTGTTGCATCACCTGCAGGGTTTTGTGAACTAGGTAACCATCGCCATTGTTCCGACGTTGATGTTTCCAGAATTTCTGCTATTCTATGAGCCACGAGCTGTTTATAAATTCTGGTTTAATTCGATTTTATCACCGTATTATTTGCTCTACGTTATGACTAGATGTTATTGAGTTCTTTAATCTTATGCCAAGCACTGCTGCTTGTAACTCAAGTCGAGGAATAGAAAGGGGCTTTAATGGTACGCATCTCGATATTCCGGCAATAAAAAAAACGTTTACCTCGTTATTGTAAAATATCCTCCAGTAGGCTACAGGCCACTTCACACGTATCTACAAAAATGTTTGGTCAATGACCGCATTATTACAAACAAATTTTCGCCCATAACATATAGGAATTTTCATCAACTTTATGTCTTGTAGGCTCTTATACCACTCGTACCACATTGTATAAATATTCTCCGGAATAGGCGATCAATAGTCAATCTTACAGACCATAACTCTTGAAAAAGTATTTTCGATTTTATTACTATATTTGCAAAAAACCAAAGGAATTTTCGATTACCATTTAACACTGCCTCTGGAACTCGCATGAACTTCAAAACGAAATAAAAACTATCATCAGATGGCCTCCAGCGCATTCCTAAAATTTTTTCTGTACTAGTTTCTCTTGCACATAAACTCGCCAAAGCTCCGGTAATAATTTTGTGGCGTATGATTTATATATATAATCATTTATTTTATCTTTATACCATACAGCTAAGTAAATATATTTGTTCATTTTGTTCTCCATATTATGTAGACGTTTTAAAGCTATTGAATAACTTTCTTTTCTATCAAAATTACCGCTCCTCCACAAAAGGCCGGTTTCAAAATAACGATGTTTTTCTTTTGTTGTATCATAAAGTACATGTTATGCCCCGCTTGTTCTCAGTCGATATTAATGGTTCTAATATTTTGATTCCTAAATTTTCGAGTGTGAAATATTCTACAACCTGATGATAAATATCGTTCAAAATATCAACGTCGATTTTGCAGACCGTGGCCTCAGTGGAGTCTTCACTCGACCTAAAAGGAACGTTAACTAAACTTGTTTGATGAACTGCAAAACATTTATTCAAATTCAAAACACTAAACGCGCGAACCAATCTTATATGGGGCAGACCAATTAAAAGTCTTAGTTGCTCGTAATCATCTTCAATGCCAATTTTATTCAATTTTGGAAAACTTTTTCAAAACTATGTAAGCTGTAAATTTTGTCTTGGCAGATTTAAACTAGTTGTAGTCCATACATTTTTCATTTGGAAGCTAGAATTCTCACCAGTGCCACCGATTTCCATATTTATTTATCTTGAAATTTATATGTCGTTTTATCGCTTATCCATCCTAGGCGTAAATTGTTTGAAGGACCTTTTAAGCCAATATTATCTGCGATTGTCTCCTGGGCTTTTAGTTCCACTGGCAAATATTTAAACAAGGTTTCCTTCTTTAGAGAATTATCAACATTCGTATTTACAGTGCTTTTATTTTCCTTTTTTTCATCAATCTAAATTACATTATCTTTTGTGTAGCTAGTTTCACATTCAAATTTGTTTACGTTGACGAATTTGTTTGTGCTGTCAATTAACATTCACTCAGTCTTTCATTTTCATGTAATAGTTTGTTATGATATTTGATAGATTTTAATATTCTGCACCGCCGTCTGTTTTTGCAATTAATTGTACTATGATCGGACCGAAGACAACCAAAACAAAGATGTTTATCTTTCATGCATCCCCATTTTGTTTATCGAAATTTCTCTAAATTTGTTGCAATTGTACAGTTGGTGGTTTTGGTGACACATAAGACATTTGATAAGCTAATTAGTTTCCCCTATGATGGTAAATGATGGATTTGTTTTTTCATTTTGTTAGACATATGGTCATTACTATTCACACCGGTCTCAACAGAAAACGAAATGTACGTTGCAAGTGTGCTGACTGCATGATTAACACTATCAGACTGAATCAAATGTGCCTCTACTTTAGATCTAGCCTCGTCTGTTAAAGATTTTTGTAACCGAATTAAATTTTCCAGTTTGGAAGAGTTATAATTTGTTGTTGTTTCTCTATATGACACGAAAAATATAGGCCAATGTTCGGGGCGTCCGGAAAACTGTGGTAGGTCGTGTAGCTTACGGAGCTGGAGGGGGTCATTTACGGTTGGCAATAAGGGCATACTGTATAAACTACCTGTCGAATATGTTGGTAAATACGCTGAAGAAGTTGGTGTTTTATAAGGTTAAATAGATATGCACATCCAGCCCTGACGCTGTTGTATAAAATTTAACGATGTAGGCAAAGGATTTATTGTTTGTACAAATGGCTTTGAAACGAGCTGGTGGGGGTCATTTACGATTGGCAATAAGGGCATACTGTATAAACTACCTGTCGAATATGTTGGTAAATACGCTGAAGAAGTTGGTGTTTTATAAGGTTAAATAGATATGCACATCCAGCCCTGACGCTGTTGTTTAAAATTTAACGATGTAGGCAAATGGCTTTGAAACATTATAATGGCCGGAAGTTGTTGGGATATATGCTTGTGAAAGAAGGTACGTCGAAGTGGTTGTTGTTGTCAAAAATGATAGTGGGGCAGTAAAAGGCAAAAATTTTGTTGTTTGCGTGAACGATTGCGCGGTGGTATTGGGCATATTATAATTTAATAAAGTTGAATACTCACTTGAAATTAATCTTGGCTGTGGCGTTGTTGTTACTGATGTGGTTTCATATGGCGGGTTGGGGGGGTTGGTGCAGCGGATGACAATTGGTTTGACGAAGTCACAAATGTCTGTTAGACATGCATGGGCATTGTACTTGCAAAACGGTTGTGTTGTTCAGTAATTGTTCCAGAGATTTCTTAATCTCTCCCTTAAGTTCGGCTACAGATGGTTTTCTCGACATTACTTTCGGCATCTTCCTTCTCTGATCACATATTTGCCGTTCATTTACTGTTCCGAAGAAGCATTTACCAATTTCCCACAGAAAAATACAAAATGTTGCGGCAGCGACATGTGTCGATGCGAAAACAATAATATAAAGTTATTAATATACTTGTGGCGTGTTTTAATTGTTTGGATTGGCCTGTTGAAACTTGACCTGACGGCTTTAATTATCGCTTGTTTTATTATCTTAATGTACATATTGTATTGTCAATAAAATTCATACAAAATATAATTTATAGATTTCAAAATATTTACTTTGTCTTCCCGTGATCATCGGCACAATTAAATTTTGCACCAACCGCCATGTTCAGTTCAGCGATTACCAGCAAAAAATAGCTTGTACCGATTACCCACAGGGTAAAGAGTAACACAAAATACTATACAAATCAACTTTGATGAGAATGATAGTTATAGAATAATAAATAGTAAAATAGTCTAAACTAACTTTTACAATTACAAATTTCTGTTTTTCCGGATATTATATACATACAGTGACTCCACTTGGACAAGACTTTTTATAGAAAAGTATAATAAATATATATATTGATTTTTTGGGATCTTAATAACGCGTCAAATCATAGCCTTTATTAATAATAAAAAATATAGCATTTTATCCAATAATAACTTTAAGTTTAATCAGTGTCATAAAAATAACTAAATTTTTTGAGCTCATCGCATAATCGATCAAAGAAAAGTATAAATACTTGTAATGCAATAATCGAATAATTACTAATAATTTATATATCCTTTGTAATCCATAACAGTTAGTAAGAGTCTAGGAATTAATTTTAACAAATTTTTGCATTGCTCTGGCTCTGTGGATTTATATACTCTTAAGAATGTCGTCTTAAGCTGAATTAGTGTATTAAACATTTTGTAATAAATTCTTCTAGCCAGTTACATCTAAAGCTGTTCAGTTATATTAGGTTTTGGACTCAGCGCAGGTGTCTCTGTAAGTTTAGGTCAGATACGGATCAACGAAACCTTTGCATTACCCAATGTTTGCTTAGAGTCGTTAACACATCTTTGTAGAATGGGATATTGCTTGCGATACCCCCTTTCTCAGTACTTCGCTTCAGCATTGTGTGATTGCTGACATATTTTCTCTTCGAATATTAGGATAAGCAAATATGTACATTTTACCGTCAAAGAGATGTGATTGTTGTAATCAGCATTCAAGATACAGTCTCAAGCTATCCTCTCCGCTTAACCGTAGTTTTTGGTATTTTTATAATTGAACAGAACAGAACACGGTAGAACAAAAATAAAATTATATACATATTAAACAAAAAGCTAGTTACACACAAGCTACACACGCAATGAAAAATTACAGACAATATGTGTAATTACCACTCGTAATTGTGGCGACAATATGTTTCTCAAATACTAAATTACAGCAAGTTTCCATTAGAGATTTTATCCCTTCGATAACCATCAACCGGTTATATCTGAAATATATGTCTTTTATGCTTTAACAGTTGAAAATATGTGTGAAAATAAAACCCTTTTTCACTAGTCCCAAATTCGTGGAATTTCAAGAAAATCGGCAAAATGCAAATTTTTTGCGGGAAAGCGGGAAGTGAAATCAGTTAAAGGGAAAAAACCTTACTTGTACTCTATTGGACCAGATTATTTTAGTTTTGAATGTGTAAATTAACGGAATGTTTTCCTTAGCTGCTTGGCTATTATTTTATTAAAACTGGTACTGACAAAATTCAGTACATTTTTATAAAAATTAAATTCTATATACAATGTTAATAAACTGACATCAAAAAAGCAAGCAAAAGCAAAAAACGGAATCTCTTAAGGAGTATAATATCTTTATATGTATTTGGAAACATTTTTTACATCATTCTTTACATAGATGATTATAAACAACGAGTAGAATTTTGAGTAGTAATTGAAGTCTGCACAAGAAAAATTGTGTTTGACAATGAGTGGGTACTGAAGATGTTCTGGTAGAAAGATCTGTTTAAGCGACGATACACAATGATTACCAAACGATAGCGGCTGTTTGAAGTAATAAACGAGAGTGTTTTTGCTTCCATAAAGGTTGTTAAAAGTAGGACAAGTTATTAAATAAACGTTTTTAAAGAGTAAAAACGTAAAATAACTGATACCTTA
Source organism: Wohlfahrtia magnifica (assembly GCA_023159175.1). NCBI lineage: Eukaryota > Metazoa > Arthropoda > Insecta > Diptera > Sarcophagidae > Wohlfahrtia > Wohlfahrtia magnifica. The sequence goes on along the minus strand of JAKWBJ010000170.1, from coordinate 729,217 downwards.
GCTGTTACCACATATTACCATTATATCGAACACGATAATAACTAAATGCATTTAGTACTGGAAGTACGTGAAGATAATTCCTATTACTAAGGCCAATGATCAATATCGGCTGATAGCAATATTTATCAGAGGTATTTGAGAAATTGATCCATCAAGACAATCTGGCTTTAGGCCCAAACATAGTTGTACAACAGCATTTTTAAAAGTGTTTGAAGAGATACGAGGTTACTTTGATTAAGGAGATATTACACTTTTAGTCCTACTAAATCATTCTAAAGCGTTTGATATGGTTAACCACCAAACCCTTTGTATGAAGGAATTTATTCAAATTTCCCATACTTCTACAAGTCTTTTATCGACGTACTAGTCTCGTCATCAATCAGTTTTTATCAAGAATAAATTTTTTGGCCCTTTACATTCTCTAATGGAGTGTCACAGATGTGTGACAATAATAGTGCTTTACTGAAAATAAAACTGATAAATAATATCTAAAGAATAATGAGTAGATTTGATAAAAGAAGGAATATGGAAGAGGTCAGCAACGAGGAACAGATGGCAGAGGTAATCAGATTGCAAGAAGGAGCCATCAATCAGTTGAAAGAGCAACTTCAAGCCTTACAACAACAAAAAACAACAACAAGTACGGCAACAACAAGAACAGCAGCAGTTACAATGTCAAATTCAAGGAATCGTTCTGCAATCAGAACAAATTATAAAGGAACTCAGAAGAATAAAACCTTTAAATGATATTCACAACGTACGACAATTTATACAAGCAGTGGAATCAACAATGGCGTTGGCCACCAATAATGAAGCCTTGCTAGCGTATGGGGTCGGAATTATTGTGAATGGGAAACTTGAAGGAAATGCAGGAAAAATAGTAAGAGATCTAGAAGATAATGCTACATGGGAGCAGGTAAATGAAAAACTATTGTACTGCCTACAATCGAAGAAAACATATGCAGAAATATTCAACTATTGCAGAAGTGTTAAAGTCAGTAATTTAATTGAACTTTTTGAAGTGTTTATATAAGCAAAATTTGAAATTAATGAACTTTAGATTAGATTAGATTAGATTAGATTAGATTAGATTAGATTAGATTAGATTAGATTAGATTAGATTAGATTAGATTAGATTAGATTAGATTAGATTAGATTAGATTAGATTAGATTAGATTAGATTAGATTAGATTAGATTAGATTAGATTAGATTAGATTAGATTAGATTAGATTAGATTAGATTAGATTAGATTAGATTAGATTAGATTAGATTAGATTAGATTAGATTAGATTAGATTAGATTAGATTAGATTAGATTAGATTAGATTAGATTAGATAAGATTAGATTAGATTAGATTAGATTAGATTAGATTAGATTAGATTAGATTAGATTAGATTAGATTAGATTAGATTAGATTAGATTAGATTAGATTAGATTAGATTAGATTAGATTAGATTAGATTAGATTAGATTAGATTAGATTAGATTAGATTAGATTAGATTAGATTAGATTAGATTAGATTAGATTAGATTAGATTAGATTAGATTAGATTAGATTAGATTAGATTAGATTAGATTAGATTAGATTAGATTAGATTAGATTAGATTAGATTAGATTAGATTAGATTAGATTAGATTAGATTAGATTAGATTAGATTAGATTAGATTAGATTAGATTAGATTAGATTAGATTAGATTAGATTAGATTAGATTAGATTAGATTAGATTAGATTAGATTAGATATAAGAAAACCAGTAGTATACAGTCCTCCTTATGTGGACCTCCTTGGTTGACTTAATGATGGGAAAAATGGATGGACCAATAAGAGCTTATTTAAACGAACATGAAACTTTAAATAATATTATTGCAAAATATACAAAGTTTAAACTATTACATGACATTAAGGCTATAGCTTTTGACCATAGGACTGATGTGAAAAATAAACCGAAACAAACTTACAACAAACCTCTTACTAACATTAAGACAAATTTTGGAAACCAAACATCTAAGAGATATTGGCAAAATGAAAATACAAATAATTTTAAAAACCAAAATAGCAGATTCCAAAATGCAAACAACACCTTTACGACACAAAACTTTAAACAACAAAACAAAAATTTTAGAATTTCAGGTCAGAGCATAAATTATGAAATCATAATCCAATGCATCAGAATCTAAATAATTTTCAGACAAGATATAATCAAACTAAGAATTATTGTTATGGTGGACGGCAGCGTCAGAAAAACTTCCAAAGTCAGGAACCAGAGCCAACGGAAATAGCACCCTTCAAGAGGAGCCTGAAGTAAATTTTCTGATACCGCCTCAAGAACGCTCTTGCCCATGATAGTGATTTCAATAGGAAAACAAAGAATAAGATGCCTTATAGACACAGGCTACACAACTAGTATTATTAAACGAAATAAATTGAAAATTACCCAGAACAGAAGCTTGTTAAGCCAATCAAATATCGAACCTTAAATGGATTTAGTGAAATACGTTCTCAAAGAATTTTGTTGTTTGGGAACACTTAGTTGGAAGGTTGTTGATTTCTATAATAATCGATACGATACCATAACAGGACAAAGCTTTTTGAAACTCCTCACGGCAGTCATAGAAATTAATCAGGGTTGTGTCGAAGTTTGGAATAAACAATTATTTTTTAAAAGGAAAGCTATTCTTTGCACATCTATAATGTATGTTGCCTTCAAACAATTTCAAGAGAATCAGTTTTTATAGTCCTAATTTTGATTATTTAAATGATGAGGAAACCAAGACAATTACGAGTCTTTTAAACGATTTTAGAAATATCTTTTATGTCGAAATAGAACATGAAATTATAACTGATACTGAAAAGCCAATTTATTTGAAGATATATCGTTATCCACAGGTTCATGAAAATGAAATTCGAAGACTAATAGATGAAACGTTGAAACAGAATATTATCAAAGAGAGCGACTCTGCTTATAATAGTCCCTTATGGATTGTTCCGAAGAAAACCGACAATTCAGGTACTAAAAAGTGGCGTATAGTTATAGACTACAGAAAACTAAACGAACATACAGTTGAAGACAAATATCCGATTCCAAACCTGAACAGCTTATTAGACAGATTGGGTAGAGCCCAATATTTTTCAACCGCCGATTTGGCCAAGGGTTTTCACCAAATCCTTGTCAGGCAGGAGGATAGTAAAAAAAACGTGTTTCCTAACTCGCTTGGGCATTTCGAGTTCGTCAGAATGCCTTTTGGTCTGCGAATGCACCATCGACCTTCCAGAGGCTGATGAACTTGGTGCTTAGGAACCATATAAACAAAACCTGTGTTGTCTATACGGATGATATCCTTATATTTAGTACTTCGTTGACAGAGCATACTAATAGTATCAGGGACATATTTAAAATTTTGAGAAAAACGGTCATGCAGTTTTTGGGTCATGTATTAACAACTAATGGTATCAAGTCAGATCCAAATAAAATTTCTATCACACAAAAGCTTAAGTTCCAACTACCAAAGAACAGATAAAATCATTTTTAGAAATGACAGGACAAATGATCCTAGTTATATCACAGCCTTTGAGAAATTAAAAGGGTTCATAACGAATTCACCCATATTAAGATACCCAAATTTCAATAGACGTTTCAAAATTGTTACAGATGCAAGCAACAATGCAATTGAAGCCGTCTTAACACAAGATGGTCACCCAGTAGTTTATGCTTTAAGAACGTTAAGTCGACACGAAACCAACTATGCAACAATTGAAAATAAATTGTTAGCAATAGTTTTGGGGCTTAAAATATTATAGACCATACGTATATGGGAAATAATTCGATTTGGAAAGCGACTACCAATTCTTAAAGTGACTTTTATGAGCAAATATTCAGGCAGAGAGAGAGAGAGGTTGCAAACATATCTTATTGATCTGGGCGAATATCAATTTAAAATAAAGTAAATAAAAGGAAAGTGTAATAACATGGCCGACTTTCTGAGTAGAATTAATGTTGAAACATATGAAATAAATACATCGGAACCGATTCAGGAGAATTTTGTGTGTAGCGGAGAGATGAAAAACGAAACGAATTCTTTAGTGGTGCAAACGATACACTCACAGGAGGAAGACTTTGATGACGGTATAGAATTTATTGGATACTGTCATTAATTAAAACTCAGATCACTGTTGTTGAGGAAAAAGAAAAAAATATTAAAATTGTTTTTGACCATAAAATAATTTTTATAGATAGAAATGACATCGAACAGGAAAATGTCTCTAATATCTTTAGGAGGGAAAGGAATAATTGGAGTGTATTCTGAGTTACATAAGTGATCGTGACTATTATACAGTGCAACTGTGTTTGATGAATGAATTTCCTGATAGGGATGAATTTAAAATAATTATATGTTCTTACTTTGCTAGGGATATAGAGTACGAGAATGAATTGAATAAGAATATACATAGCTCGTCTTCATAGAAACGAAAACAGATAATCGGGAATATTGGTCGCTTACGAGAATATCAAGCCCTAATATAAAAATTGCAATACACAGGATAATAAATAGTTGCCACGTTTGTTCATTAGCAAAGTATGATAAAGAAGAAGTTCCAAAGAACTCAAACACCAACGAAATAGTGCATGTGGATACATACGTAAATAGCAAACAATCGTTTATAATTTTTATAGACAAGTTTACGAAACACACAGTCTGTTTTCACATGCCTAATAGAAATAATACAACTATGGTACAGAAATTAAAAAAATTTTTAGCAATAAAAGGTAAAACACAGAAGTTTGAGTTTGGCATTGAATTTAATTCAAATAATGTCAAAAGTTTTTTGAATGCAGCAGAAATTGACTTCCATATAACAAAACCCAATAGCCATACCGGGAATACTGATGCAGAACGGTTAAACAATACCATTATGGAGAAAGTAAGAGCATTGGATCTTGAGGAACAGTTACCAATAGAAACGCAAATAATAAAAGCCATTAACTTTATAACAATATCTATCATAGTACCATAAAGTGTACCTGTTTTAAAGTGGGTAAATTTTGAAATTACTAAAAAAAGAATCAAGAGAACACTATTGACTTAGTGTACTTATAATCATTGTCTTGTCCAAGGAATCAAGATTCTTGCACGCCTTATTTCTTCACATTGGTTACCAAAATTATTTTTTTAATATGTTTAAACAATCTATTTAATTCATGGTAAATTCTGGAAAATTCTTCGCTTTTGGTTCTCCATATTTTTATGAGCATTTTTTGGCCAAATACAGGAAATTTGATATTGTCGCTAAGTAAGACATCTTTCCAGAAAGACACATCTTTGGTTTTAGAAGTCACTCCTAAATTACTGCTGATATAAGATTTTTTATGTGAAATCAGCAGATCTGCTGAACAAATTCTAGGCCGGAAAAGGCGCAATAGATCCCATGGGTCACAGTGTTCTGCGATAGTGCCTTGTTGACATGATGATAATGATATGTAAAATCTAGCATAAGAAAAATTTGCATGTAGTACTGGCTCTAACGCTAGTATCTGATGTAGCTAAAATTTTCTCTGAAGAACAAATTGAATAAAAAAAGAAATCCAAGTAGATAAAATTATGAAGAAAATGTGGGAGAAGGATATATACAAATAATAGGGTTTTACGAGGATAGACAAGAGACTTATAAAACTCGAAACCTTGGAACATAAAATGGATCAGATTTAGGACAACATTGTATCGCAAAAAGTAATATTATACTTCCAAGTATGTTTACTAAACAAGAAATAGCACAATTCGAAATCGATTTTTATAAGTTGAAAATGCTAAAGATAGGCATAATGACTTATAGTGACAACTCAATAATCATAGCGATGCTAATTCCTGACAATTACATTAAGACAGATTTGAAAGTAATTACTCCAATTCCAAATATGTACAAAAATGAAATAGATGCAAATGATGAATACATAGTTGAAATTAATAGCATGTCTTATACATATCAGGAAAATATACCTTTAAGGAAATTGAAAAGAAGTAATGATTGTACCTATCGTAATGCCTGTAAATTTGATTTTAATAACTGTAAAAATTGCCTTTAACGAAGAGGTAAAGCAAAATTGTGATGATAGAAGATTTAACCTAGAGGTAAATTTTTGTATAACTTTTAATAATTGTAGTATAAAAATTCATAATCAAACATTTTCAAACAGGAGTTTACAATTAACAAAAAATATTTTTATCCAAACAATAATAAATTTAAGAATTTCAATATACGAGTATCAAATGTAATTATAGATTCGATAATATTATTTTGAAACATTTTCAGAATATTAAGCAGATAGAGGAATTAAAATTTCATAAACATAATATTGATAATTATTGTCACTGTAGTGGTTGTTGTATTGTACTATTTTGTAAGAACAAATAATGTTAAGATATATATTAAGGAACAGAGGATTAAAGAAAGAATTCTGAATGACAGTGAAGGAAAACAGTCTCAGATTTTTCTGGATGAAATTATAAGAAAATACAATACCAGAGATGCTTAGATTTTATTATGAAATTTTTATACTATCAAAACATTTTAATAAAATAAAAATAAAAATATTATATGTTACCATAATAACCCATAAATTTTAATTTAAGTATGTAAAATTTTAAACCGGAAAAAAAAATTTATATTTATTTGTTTTTATATTTTAATCCTTTTTAAGAACAACTAATGTTCTGAACCTTCTCGCATACCTCTGGCGATAACGACAAACATCAGACGAATGATCAAAAAACACGCCACCTACTGGAAAAAATTATAATGTTAAAGTAAAGATCACCACCAATTAGCAAGGATCTTCACCATTACACAGAAAAAAATCATATGAAGAAAGCTGTAGCGGATTAATCATCTACTTAGCTTGAAATATCAAATTGATTAAAGAAACTGAAACAAAGCAATAGATGCTTTATGGAAAGCCAATATGCTCCCTAGAGGAGTGACGGAGAAAAAAAAATTTTCTGATACGTATATATACATATATGTCTGTATATACATGTAATTATCTTAAATTAAACAAAATTGTAAGAAAAATCCAGGAGGATTTTAAACAAGGGGTGAAGTTGTTACATATCCATTCCTGGTTAAGTGTAGGGAGCATTTAGAGATTTATGTTACATTTTTATTTTCATTCCCGCACTATGCCAGACAGCATGTATTTAAAAATATTTTGGTAGTCAGTCTAAAGATTCATTTTAATTCATAATGTAAATAATTAAAATCATTAAATGTGTTTTCTTTTAACATATAATTTGCACGGACATTAGATAACCTTTTTAGTGCATAATATCGCGTTGGTATTTTTCCATTTTGCTGGAAGGTTGCTAATGTAACTCGGGTACCTAAAACGGCTGAGACTGGCAAACATGTAAACAATCGCCCAATAGCAGTTTGTTCCGCATTCTCCAAATTTATGGTGAGTATGATTAATCACTACTTTGTGAAGTGTTGGATTCCAACGACTTGCCAGGCGATCGTCCGTACGGTTTCCACAAGGGCCGTTTTATTAGTGATCTGCTAGCGTTGCCCGAGAGGAGGAACAAATCTATTCATGGTTTTGGCGAGACTATGGTTCTAGCTGTGAATATTTCCAAAGCGTGGAGTTTGGCATGGGGCGCTCAAATCGAGTTATTGCTTTTGGTATCGGTAGCCAATTCTCTCAATATTTATCAAGAATTCTCAGAGATCGCTCTACAAGAGTGGTTATAGATGAGATCTTATCCGATGAGTTCAGGATTAATTCGAAGTTACCCCAAGGTGCCGTTCTTTCTCTCACCTTATTTCTAATATTTTTTAACGACTTTCTTTTCACATCTAATCCTATCTACTCCTATGCAGATTACAAAAGTATTTTAATAAAACTATATATATGAATAATATGAATATGAATGTTATTCATATTCTACATATTTGTTATTCATATTCTCTTATCTTATATATATATATATATATATATATATATATATATATATATATATATATTAATTATCTATATATATATATATATATATTAATATCTATATATATATATTAATATATATATATATTAATATTAATATATATATATATTAATTATCTATATAATTATATATATTATATAGATAATTATATATATTACATATTTGTTATTCATATTCTTTTGAATATGAATAACAAATATGTAATATTTTAGATAATTATATATTATTTTAGATAATTATATATTATTTTAGATAATTATATATATATATTTTAGATAATTATATATATATATATATATATATATATATATATATATATATATATATATTTGTTATTTGTTATTCGTATTCTTTTATCGTAGACCGAGCTTGTTGGAGATTGTGGCGAAGAGGCGGATATGAGTTTGGCACTCACAAGTGAACTTTAAAAATCTTTGAGAAGGATAACGCGAACAGGATCAATTTTAATGCGCCATTTGTGACTACGGGTTATGTAGATATTAAGCAATCAGAGACTCTTGATAATGTCAGCATTAGAATTCACTGTGTATTTGGTTGAACGATAACATTTTTTGGAGTGTCGAAAGTAGTGTACTTCTTCTACTTTTCATTATTTGGTAGTATTGAATACTTACTTTTAATTTGGGTACTCAAAACTATTCGAATTTTTAATGCTTTTTTATTAAAAAAATTGTTTTACGCATATAACTTTTTCTTTAAAAATTTAGAACATATGATCCTGAACTCTTATCAAACAATAAAAACCAACAAATGTAAACTTAACTTTAAGTTTAACGTCTACAAATTTATAAAAAATAGCTGCAATAAAATGCAATTGCATATTCATAATTAAAAGCTAAATGATTTTTGGAAAAGCATTTAATAAAAAACCGCAAATAAATAGTTATACGACATTTCGAATTCTTAAAAAATTTAAACTCTTTTTAAAGCTACCTGAGTTCTCAATAAATCCTTACTTCAAAAACTACATGCAATAAAATGCACGAAGAGTCAAAATTAGCTGCGGTTACCTTGGTTAATTGACCTCTCAGCCAGATCGAAATGGAATGAAAATTTTTTCAGTTGTACACAACTTGTCACCTTGAAAAAAAATTGTTTATTGTGAATATAAAATAAAAAATAAAAGATACAGGAATGTTTCCATTAATTCATTTTAATTATGATAGTGACACACTCAGTTTCAACTAACAGGCTATTTGAAAATTAATTCAACTTATTTTTAAATTTTTTGATAATATATATAAGCATATTTTAAACAAGTGATTTCAATTTTGTGTATGTGAAAAACTGAAAGTGGCACCACTGAAATCTGTGTATGTCAAACAGCTGTTCGTTATTTGAATCGCTTTTTTATTGATTGGGTTTATTAAAATTGCTAAGTATTTAGTTATTATTTCGCTTATTTTTAATTGCGTTGAAGTATGTATTTCAGTAGCAATTGCTTTTATAAAATTTACTAAATTTAATTCGATATTTATTTTTGATAAATTTTTAATGTTTGTAAATATCTACACTACGAATTTCATTGTCAGCTGTTTTTGATGCTGCTGCCTACAAAAATTTATAAAGCCGACATGATGGCTGTAAATGCAATTGTGCGGTATTTCCGGTTTGCTGCGGTGATAATCGCTGTCATCTATGCATGTGTTTATAGCATAAAAGTATGGAGTTCGGAAAAATAAGTAAATACTCGGCACCACTATTCACTACTTTGGCAGCACTATTTGACAGATCTCTAAAAAAAGTCTTGAAAATTCTCAATATGTTGCAGATTCAATTTAGCCTTTATGGCAAGCTTTTTGGGTCGAATATTCCATCAAATATTCCATCGGTAAACCAAACTTGTATACCACCAAGAATAATCCAACCATAAATTCTTTTCAGGTAAAAGGACATAAAAGTTCATTCCCAACATAAAAATTGGCGACATGTAATGAAGCGATTTGTTGGTATCACCCTGTGATTACATTTTACAACCCTAATCGATCATGCTATCATTACTATTATTCTTAACCTAATTTCTAACCGCATTCATTAATCTCAGATATTCAATTAGATTTGTCAGTACATGTACTGGTTCTTATTTAATGTACTGATTTATGCATAGCATCTGAATCAGTAAGCAAATGTGCTGATTTTTTCATGTTTGTACTTTTTTGTACTGAATTACAAAAACAATTTTTTGCATCACAAAAACTTTATATCATTTTTTATTTTCTTTGACACACCCAAAATAATAGCGAGCTGATCAAACATAATAGGCTGAAAAAGAGACTACTTTTGTATACCACACTGTAATGCATAGCCAAAACTACGTTTCTGCAAATTGTGCCATCAAGCTCTTGAAACAAATATTTACTGATTTTGAAATCGCATTAGGTTTTACTTGTGGAATTGTATTACGTTGTACTAGAATCATCATAAATGTATTGGTTTAGTGTTCTGTGAAAATATTATTAAATTATATTTAATAATAATATTCTTAAAAGAAGATCTGAAGCATTTGAAGTTTTCAAGGACTTTCATATTATTTCGTTGACATTGTAGAGAGGGCGATTAGATCATTAGTAGAGATGGCTCGTTGTTTGCTTCTAGAACCTGGTTTGCCACATTATTTGTGGTCAGTGACAGTAAATAGCTACGCATATCTAAGAAATCGATATCCAATAAAGATATTAAACAACAAAACGCCGTAAGAATATTGGATTGTTCGTAAGCCGTCAGTGTCTTACCTGCGTAAATTTGGACAAGAAATCGGGTCGCTCCAAATTTTATCCAAAAGGTAAAAAGTTAACGTTTGCTGACTATTCACTTAAAACCAAAGGTTATCGCTTGTACGACAATGTAGTCGCCCGTGATGCTTTATTCTGTGGAAACTCGCATATAAATATAAAAAATATAGAACGCAAAACAAATAATAATTGCCTTGACTTTTCCATTAATTGTAATACAAATGATATAGTAACACCAAAAAAATATGTGAGGAAGACGATGAAATTTGTGAAGATGACGAATGTGAAATTCGTGTTAAACGAATACGAGGAAGGCAACGATTAGAAAAAACTGGAGTAAGAGGTCGTGTGGTGGAAAATTTTTAATCAATAAATTAGTAAAATTTAATGAAGATCCAAAAACCATAAAGCAAGCGATGGAAAGCCAAAATTAAGTAATTGGAAAAATGCATTTGAAATGGAAATCAAAATGCTACAAAACGGCAGCACATGAGAACTTGTTGAAAAACCTAATAATTAAAATGTCATTGGTTGCAAGTGGACCTTTGTGACTAAAAGGTTTCCCACGGGAAGGTCGTAAAATATAAAGCTCGACTTGTGGCACAAGAATTATATGGTTTTCCCTGTGGTGGTTTTTCCCTGTGGTGAAATATTCTACAATAAGAACGCTCTTGGCATTAGCTGTTTACAAGATATTATTAGTAAGCCATACTGATGTCGTTTCAGTCTATTTAAACGGTGAGCTACAATAAGAGGTATACATCTATGCGTCAGCCATTAATGATTGTTGATAATCCTTATCCGAATCACATTTCTAAAAAAATCTATATATGGCTTAAAGCAAGCAGGGAGAAATTGATACCGAAAAGCAATAAAATTTTAACTGATTGTTTATATTATATGCAATCTAAAAAAGAATTGATTTTGCTGGCTATTTAGGTTGACGATATAATTCTGCTATGTTCATCCGAGAAGGCAATGAAATAAATAGTGTTCGACTTAAATCAGCATTTTGATGTTATCGACAGAAGCACTGTGAAATACTACTTAGGCGTGGAAATAGAATGGAAATGTGATGGAAAAGTGCAGAATAGAAAATTGCAATGTTTACGAATCTAACAAATATCAGTCCCTAATAGGCTCCTTGATGTATCCCGCATTGTATTCCCGGATATTGCTCATACTGCATCAAAGCTATTTCAGTTTAATTTAGACGCTGAAAAGTAGCATTTCATAGCAGCGATACCTCAAGCATACACCTAAAGGTGCAATAAGTTACAATTGTTCTAATGGTCTTGTTTGCTATACAGATGCTGACTGGGGTTCAGACATAAATGATAGCAAATCACGTCCTGTTCTTAGCTGGTGGACCAATATATTCGGAGTTCAAAAAACAGAAAATTGTTTCACTTAGTTCTATGGAAGCTGAATATGTGGCAATGTGCAAAGGAAAAAAGATGTGTTTTTTCATAGACAAATAATTTCCAAACTTGGTTTAACAGTATATACTTCTACCCCAACAAGAATGATGTGTGGTAACCAAAGTGCCATGCTCCGTGTACAAAAACAAAATAGCACATAAAAGAAGTAAACATATATACTCCGTTATCAATATATTCGTTGAAAACATCAGACTAATCACATTGGCATTAAGTATATCAGCACGAATGAAAATATATCTGACTTATTTACTAAAAGTTTAGGAAAAGAAAAACATTACACATTTTGTAATACTTTCCATATCAAACTTTAGGTTGAAACTGTTTCAATAATTTCTTGTATGTTACATAGCGTGAACAATTTAAAAGTTTAAGTTTGAACCAGCGGGTATTATGAATCTGGAAATACTTATGTCATTCCATTCTATTTAGCGGGAACATCAACAACAGATGTACCTACTTAACCAAAAAAAAAAAAATAAATAAAATAATAATAATAATAATAATAATAATAATAATAATAATAATAATAATAATAATAATAATAATAATAATAATAATAATAATAATAATAATAATAATAATAATAATAATAATAATAATAATAATAATAATAATAATAATAATAATAATAATAATAATAATAATAATAATAATAATAATAATAATAATAATAATAATAATAATAATAATAATAATAATAATAATAATAATAATAATAATAATAATAATAATAATAATAATAATAATAATAATAATAATAATAATAATAATAATAATAATAATAATAATAATAATAATAATAATAATAATAATAATAATAATAATAATAATAATAATAATAATAATAATAATAATAATAATAATAATAATAATAATAATAATAATAATAATAATAATAATAATAATAATAATAATAATAATAATAATAATAATAATAATAATAATAATAATAATAATAATAATAATAATAATAATAATAATAATAATAATAATAATAATAATAATAATAATAATAATAATAATAATAATAATAATAATAATAATAATAATAATAATAATAATAATAATAATAATAATAATAATAATAATAATAATAATAATAATAATAATAATAATAATAATAATAATAATAATAATAATAATAATAATAATAATAATAATAATAATAATAATAATAATAATAATAATAATAATAATAATAATAATAATAATAATAATAATAATAATAATAATAATAATAATAATAATAATAATAATAATAATAATAATAATAATAATAATAATAATAATAATAATAATAATAATAATAATAATAATAATAATAATAATAATAATAATAATAATAATAATAATAATAATAATAATAATAATAATAATAATAATAATAATAATAATAATAATAATAATAATAATAATAATAATAATAATAATAATAATAATAATAATAATAATAATAATAATAATAATAATAATAATAATAATAATAATAATAATAATAATAATAATAATAATAATAATAATAATAATAATAATAATAATAATAATAATAATAATAATAATAATAATAATAATAATAATAATAATAATAATAATAATAATAATAATAATAATAATAATAATAATAATAATAATAATAATAATAATAATAATAATAATAATAATAATAATAATAATAATAATAATAATAATAATAATAATAATAATAATAATAATAATAATAATAATAATAATAATAATAATAATAATAATAATAATAATAATAATAATAATAATAATAATAATAATAATAATAATAATAATAATAATAATAATAATAATAATAATAATAATAATAATAATAATAATAATAATAATAATAATAATAATAATAATAATAATAATAATAATAATAATAATAATAATAATAATAATAATAATAATAATAATAATAATAATAATAATAATAATAATAATAATAATAATAATAATAATAATAATAATAATAATAATAATAATAATAATAATAATAATAATAATAATAATAATAATAATAATAATAATAATAATAATAATAATAATAATAATAATAATAATAATAATAATAATAATAATAATAATAATAATAATAATAATAATAATAATAATAATAATAATAATAATAATAATAATAATAATAATAATAATAATAATAATAATAATAATAATAATAATAATAATAATAATAATAATAATAATAATAATAATAATAATAATAATAATAATAATAATAATAATAATAATAATAATAATAATAATAATAATAATAATAATAATAATAATAATAATAATAATAATAATAATAATAATAATAATAATAATAATAATAATAATAATAATAATAATAATAATAATAATAATAATAATAATAATAATAATAATAATAATAATAATAATAATAATAATAATAATAATAATAATAATAATAATAATAATAATAATAATAATAATAATAATAATAATAATAATAATAATAATAATAATAATAATAATAATAATAATAATAATAATAATAATAATAATAATAATAATAATAATAATAATAATAATAATAATAATAATAATAATAATAATAATAATAATAATAATAATAATAATAATAATAATAATAATAATAAATAATAATAATAATAATAATAATAATAATAATAATAATAATAATAATAATAATAATAATAATAATAATAATAATAATAATAATAATAATAATAATAATAATAATAATAATAATAATAATAATAATAATAATAATAATAATAATAATAATAATAATAATAATAATAATAATAATAATAATAATAATAATAATAATAATAATAATAATAATAATAATAATAATAATAATAATAATAATAATAATAATAATAATAATAATAATAATAATAATAATAATAATAATAATAATAATAATAATAATAATAATAATAATAATAATAATAATAATAATAATAATAATAATAATAATAATAATAATAATAATAATAATAATAATAATAATAATAATAATAATAATAATAATAATAATAATAATAATAATAATAATAATAATAATAATAATAATAATAATAATAATAATAATAATAATAATAATAATAATAATAATAATAATAATAATAATAATAATAATAATAATAATAATAATAATAATAATAATAATAATAATAATAATAATAATAATAATAATAATAATAATAATAATAATAATAATAATAATAATAATAATAATAATAATAATAATAATAATAATAATAATAATAATAATAATAATAATAATAATAATAATAATAATAATAATAATAATAATAATAATAATAATAATAATAATAATAATAATAATAATAATAATAATAATAATAATAATAATAATAATAATAATAATAATAATAATAATAATAATAATAATAATAATAATAATAATAATAATAATAATAATAATAATAATAATAATAATAATAATAATAATAATAATAATAATAATAATAATAATAATAATAATAATAATAATAATAATAATAATAATAATAATAATAATAATAATAATAATAATAATAATAATAATAATAATAATAATAATAATAATAATAATAATAATAATAATAATAATAATAATAATAATAATAATAATAATAATAATAATAATAATAACAATAAATTAAATCGAAACGATGGGACCGGCACACGGGGGTTATTCCGCAAAGTAGTATTTATGGATTTGTTTTAATTTCTTTTAATTGAGGAGATGTTTCTTTGTCTTACCCTGTGATTAAATTTTACAATCCTAATCAATCATACTATCATTACTATTATTCTTAAACTAATTTGTAACCTTACTTATTAACCTCAGATATTCAATAAACGTAAAAGTAAAGTTCGTCTTTGTCTCGTGTATTTAATTTAACACTTATTTTAATTCCATTTACTCTTCAAGATTGTTATCAAATAAACGTAATAACTTCATATGCGCCACCATTAACATTTTGGTGGTAACAGACTTGGTTTATATAATGTTTTGCTTGTTTTTATTTTTTTTATTTATTTATTTTTTTGTTAAATCCATCTAATATGCTAACACCTCAACGTTTCTTCAGCTATTGATCAAATAACAGCAAAGTAGCCAAAAATTTAATTGGCTAAATCAAAAAAATAATACCAATAAACCATAATTTTTATAACAATTAAACACAAATTTTTTTAATTATATTTCAAATTAATATATAAAGAACCTTTATACAGATTTAAATAGATATATAAATTTCATTGGAATACCTATGTATTATATTCGCGGTCCTTAAAATCTTTAGTATGAAAAGTAGTGGGATTTTTGTTACATAAATAATATAGAAAGAAATTCTCCAAATAAACTCAAAAAGTTTTGCACATTGAATATTTTATTAAAATTAAATAAATAAATAAATACCTCTAAAAAATCAAAATCAAAGATTTAATAAAATAACTTATTGTTTTAAATTACAAATATATTGTACATATACATATTATGGATTAATAACTCTTTTGCTATTTACAGCAGCATACGACAGCATAATTGTTGAAGAATTTTTTAAGCTGTGATAGCGAATTTACTTTTACATAAGTATAAATATGAAAATAACACAAGGGAACAAAATTAATTTTTTTTCTGTTGACTTGAACTTTGTTGCAATTTCTGATTTCAAATCCGCAATTGGTTTCTTTCTATCAGGTCTACTTTTCGCGATATGCCGTTATGTCCAAAATTAAGGCACTTCCACTACATTTGCTGGAAACGGTTCAGCATAATCAGTTAAAAAATTCGAAAATCGCAAACAATATTATCTTTAAGCCGTTCATACATTGGTTAATATTTGCCGATTAGTTTCAGAGATATATCGTTGAAGTTTTGAAGAAAAAAAAAGACAAATTAAGAAAATTAAATTTTTTTATTCTTTAAAAATTCATAAGAAATAAAAATGCTACAAAAATCATAGTTTTGGTCTTAAATCATTTGAAATATGTTTGAATGAAATGTGTTTTATTTCATTGTAATCGGTGCACAACTTTTGATTTTGTTCACAATTTACTGAGAAAACTGAATTGATAAAAATCTATTCAAAAAGAACATCTTTTAATTGTGTGTGTTTTGCCCTCTTGTGTTATTTATTGAAACCTTTGTAACTTTGATATATACGTCAAAATTTTGCAATGGCTATGTCAAGAAACATGTGTAAAATCAATCCCAATTATTTTTTATGTGTATGTATATGTAGCGAACAAACGATTAAACAAAATATAAAAAGTTTGTCAGAATTTATTAAACAAGTGTATTTCAACTACGTCGGATTTACCATGGAAATCCGTGACAAATACTGGACTTCCAATACATAACAAGCATTAACAAATCAAACCGGTCTAAATAGATTTATTCTAACTTTTGTCTATTACTCGACCAGTCCTGTACTTTAGTGATGAGTCAGAAGCAGAACAATCTACCTCTACACAAGATTATCATGACTTACGACAAAATTCTCCTTTACTAAGTATTGAAAGTGGTTAAGATGAATTCCATTTAGATATTTCTTCTGAAAGCGAACAATTTAATTAGGAGGAGCTTAATGATTTAGTGAGGGATCTTGGCATTAGTGAGCATCCGAAATTTTAGCCTCTCGATTAAAGCAAAAAAATCTGTTAACCCAAGAAACAAAAATTTCATACTACCGTAACAGAGAGGGACTTACTTCCTTTACGAAAATCATGAATTTGCTTATTGGTCAGATGTTCCCGGTTTAGTAACAGCGATGGGAATAGAGAAGTATGATCCAAATGACTGGCGAATATTTATAGATTCTTCTAAACGTAGCCTAAAATGTGTACTTCTTCATAACGGCAATAAATTGGGTTCGTTGCACATTCAACTAAAGCTAAAGAACAATATTCTAATATTGCATCGGTTATAGATAAAATAAAGTACAACGAATACCGGTGGCTAATTTGTGTGGATGTGAATTGAATCGTGAATTTTCTTCTAGGCCAACAAGGAGGCTACACAAAACATCCGTGTTTTATTTGCTTATGGAATGGCAGAGCCAGATATCAACATTGAATTATAAAAGACTGGCATTCGAGAGAAGCTATGCTTCCAAGAAGCCAGAATATGGTTAATCAACCACTTGTGCCTAGGGATCGCATAATACTGCCACCACTCCATATCAAGTTAGGGCTTATGAAACAATTTGTAAAGCACTCAACAAGCACGGTGACTGTTTTAAACATATCTGTAGAAAGTTCAAAATTTGAGTTCGGAGAAACTGAAAGCTGGCATTTTTGATGAACTTCAAACAAAAAGTTTAATTAATGATGAAAACTTTAGTAGTTCCACGACAAATATTGAAAGAAATGCTTGGAACGAATTTTTTCGTTAGTGCACAATTTTCTGGGGAACAAAAAAAATGAGCAATACTCGGGACACGAGGATAACATGTTGTCACATTTCCAGCAGCTTGGATTGTTTCCCTGAAAATCTTGGAGACTTCAGTGAAGAACAAGGTGAACGTTTCCATCAAGATATCCGTACTGTAGAGGAGTGGTACCTAGATCACTGGGATACCCATATGATGGCGGACTATTGTTGGAGCATTAAAAATAAACCCTCTCAAGAAGGTAATTAAAAAAAACTTATAAAAGAAAATTTTTTGATGAGTTGTAATTAAATTATAATATTTGTGTATTAAAAATTTGTATTATTCTTTAAAATCCTATTTTATTGATAAATTGAAAAGTAGCTGCCGATAGAAAAGCCTAACTTAATAATTGAAATCACTATAACATACTTATTACACAAATAGAACATCAGCAAGCACACATATGGTATTAAATTTTTTTGTCACATCAGTTTTCTCCGTAAATTATGAGCAAAATCAAAAGTTGTGCACCGATTACAGTAAAATAAAGCTAATTTCATTCGAAATATGTTTAACTAAATGATTTAGGACCAAAACTGTGATTTTTGTAGCATATTTATTTCTTATAAATTTTAAAGAACAAAAAAAATATATATTTTTTTAATTTTCTTTTTTTTTTCTTCAAAACTTCAACGATATCTCTAAAACTAATTGGTATATATAAAACCAATGTAGAGTTGGGCCGTTAAGCTCTTCTAAGGAACTAGTTCGTTCATTTACAACAAAAAGCATGTGTGTAAAACAAAAATATAATTTATGTATGTGTGAGTGTGTGTGTTTAACACACATGTTTTAAGTTGTAAGGAAATGAAATAGCTCGTTAAAAAAGCTAAAGAACCCAACTCTAAGCCAATGTAAGAACGCCTTAAAGATAATATTGTTGACGATTATTGAATTTTTTTAACTGCATGTGGTCAACCGTTATAAAGTTATTCCAACAAATGTAGTGGAAGTGTCTTAATTTTGGACATAACGGTATATCGCGAAAAGTCGAGGTGATAGAAAAAAAAGTGCAGATTTGGATTCAGCATCCCAAATAACCTTAGAAACAACATTTAGTTCTTAATCAACAGAAACCTTGTCCCTTGTGTAATTTTTGTTTTAAGTTTTATTTACATACACAATGCATATGCATACGTATGTATATATATTCGAAATCCGAAAGTAAATTTCGAAATAGGTTTCCTTCATTTATTTTAATTTTCCTTTTTTCGCACAACAAACAACAAAGCGTAACAATAAGATTAAACTGAATAAAATTAATAACAATTAATATTTAGAAACAGATTAAATATATTTATTAATGAGTAGGGACGTATTCCTTTGTCTTTTTAGATTATTTAAACAATTGTGATAAAGTAAGGCAGTATTTTTACAGCGCTTTGTAATATAAAGAAAGCTAACTGAAATTGTAATTGATTGATGAATTATTTGATACTTTTTTAATTGTAATTTATACACGATTGCAGTGAGCAAATGAAATTTATCTTAAGTGCTATCTCTTGATGGAAATAATTGAAATTTTTTTGAAAATTCACACCAATCCTTAAAAAATATATTACTCCCAGACATAATATAAAAAATTAGTTGCGGGATAATTAACTTGTTTTGATTGTAAAACGCGTAAATAATATTAAAAAGCTTGTATACATTTGAAAATATGTATACGAAAATTATAAAAGTTTATATAAATTTGCTTTAACTGAAAAACTGATTCAAGACATTTGAATAATTTTCTAATTACTAATAAATTTACAAAATAATTTAGTTTATTTTCATATGAAGCATTGCAAAGTAATAATATAGTTCCTTTTTTAACAGAAATTGGGTTTTTCGTTGTGAAGTTCTATATTCCTTTTATTGTACAAACTGCTGACATTTTGATAAGCAAAAAAAAAATCTAGATTATAGCATTAAAATATCTTTTTCATTGATTATGGTTATTTCCGGTATCCGGTCAACAACAAGTTAACAACCCCGTATATTAAAATTTTGCAAAAAAGTATTACAAGCTTCAAAATATTTGTATTAAACATTAATAGTGTAGAAACTATTTAATGCATTTAGTACCTTTTGTATGTATGTGAACATATTTATAATGATAAAGTAATTTAAAAATTAAAATAAATAAAACCAAACGTAATAAAATTCTATTTAAATAAAAATAATATTATTGTTGATTAAATAAAATATTAAATAATAAAAAAAACTAATAATGAAATTAGGAGACAGTCTAAGTCTACAATAAAAGAGAGTGTAAACATTGTATTTATGTATATGTATATAATAAATAAATAAATATATTTATGTACACTGTGGTGCATGAATGAGGCAATGTAAATAAAATTTCAATAAATGTTCTTATATTTTTCTGCATGTTTTACAAAAAGAAAATTATTTTTAGCCTTTTCTGGAACTGCGTCTTTTAAATCAATAAATAAGGTATTTATTTAACTTTATATTTTTATTTTTCACTTCAGCAACTACACAATCTTTAAGTTTACCAAATTAATAATATAAAGTGCAAAAATTTTTCTACTAATGCACAGTTAATTCGGTATTTTTTGGCTGGTGAGGAATGCAGTTGAGTTAAAGAGGCCGGTATATTCTGAATAAGAGAACCGAATAAAGTAATGCTTATTAATTTTTTAAGAGAGGACAAGATATTGAATCAAAAAAGTTCAAAAAGCCTTATTTTTGTAAAACAGCAGAAAAATATGAGAACATTTACACAAAATTTACTTACATAGCCTCATTTTTCCATATATATATATATTTTATTATTACTATAGAACTATATACATATATGAAAAATATTGTCAATTAAACGAACTTACCCTGGCGGCAAAACTAGTGTTGGGCTTTTCTAACAATTCCCACAAGTATTTTTGATATTCAGCACATTTACCTTCGCCAAATTCTTCTTCATCTCTTTGCCGCAACGATTCAGCTTCCTTACGCATTTCTTCGTGAACATTTTCTTTGCGCTGGTGGTATTTGTGTTGACAGCATGATTCTAAGTAGAGCTCGTCAACCCCCCAATATTCGAGATCATCGCTAAAGGCCAAAACACACATTTCGTCAACAATGTGCAGTTTACCCGTACGATAAAAGTTTAAAATTGAACTAAAACTTTTTGGATGGCGGTCGAAAAAGTACTCATTATCGATCAGTGAGTAATCGTCGCATAATTCTATGATGGCTTCATGGGTTGTGCATTCACGAAGACGGCCGAGTCTTGTATGTGGCAAACGTTCGAGTGTTCGCCAGAGGACTTCGTGTTTGACGCCTCCGACATTGATAGATACGCGACTGTTCATTTGTTTCGATTGTGCTATCATAAAGGGTTCTGGCGGCGGTATGGAGGACATTGACCTGGAATGTGTCCGTTGGAGAGCACCAGCATTGATGGCACCCTGGTGCAGTTGGGAAGTAGTAGGATTCGAATGTGTTGGCGAAGTGATGGGAAATGGAGCGTAGCGAACTTCTTTGCCAGTCCCAGTGGCTGAGCCAGAAGTAGTCGTAGTGATAGTTGTATTGCCTGGCATACCCGCCATTGTGACCTCATTCGACCAGCCGACTGCGCTCGCTGTGCTGCCGCCTGCCATACCGCCAGCAGTATGCGTAGTTGTTGCGGATGCGCCAGTAGTGCTGCCACCATCATTATAATCCATGTGATTACTAGTAGGGACGCTGGTACTAAGCCCGGCACTTCGCGTGGCTGGAGTACCATCACTAACGTTATAAACAATACTGCCAGCCGTTGGGATAGATCCATCGCCGCCAATGTATGCACCAGTTCCACCGGTTCCCATCGCCCGGCTCCAATTGACATTACCGCTGGAGTCGTAGTATGATTGATTATCACAGCCGTCTCCAATGTTGGCCGTTGTTGTAGTTGATGTTGCACTGTTTCGTCCAAGAGTTTCGTTATCGGTCCACTTGTTTGTTTGTTGATGTTGCTGCTGTTGTTGTTGATGTTGGTAGTTAAATTCCTGTTGTTTTTGTTTTTGTTGAGGCGTTTGTTGCTGTTGCTGCTGTTGTTGTTGGCATGTAGCCTGTCCACCATGCAATTGTCCGACCATTTGTAATACTCCATTATTGTATTGGGTCGGTGGTGTTGATTCACCTGTTTTCCAGTGTACCGTATTACGGTCTTTTTCACGTTCGCCGACCATAGAACCGCTGCATAAAAATGGACAAAAAGGAAGATTTAAGGATGTTGTATTGTGGAAATTAAGCAAAAGCCATTATTTAATGCTTGCAATACAAGAGTCAACTTACCGCTACATTTCATCTATTGTTTCCTTTCTCCTGCAACTTCAAACATTTATTCCACAAGTAATTTATAACAAGTTATAGAGGATGTTAATTTACAGTTATTTCTCTTTTTTTCTGTTCTTTAATTCAAATGCAATTTTTCTTTCTTCAAAAGGCTGTCGAAGTTCTGAAGTTGTAAAAGGTGAATATTTTGCTAATAAAATTGCAAAACAGGATTCGCTCGCTCAGTATGTAATGAAAGGACTGGTTATTATGTTATGTAGTATAATAAATATATGTAAGTATATTTCTTTAAGTGGAAATGATAAAATTGGTCTGAAAATATAAAGAAATAGAAAGAAAATAGATGTATTATTCACTTTTTATACAAGTATACACATACATCATACATATATGTATGTCTGTATGTATATGTAGAGTATTGGAACATATATAAATATCTTATTATTTATTGCTACGAGTATAATATGTATCGATAAGTCAGTAAGTTTCATTTGAAAAGCATATAAACCTATTTCTGTTTTTACACGGTAGATACGACGGTGTGAGAGTACGTAGAAAAAAGGGGATTGGTTGCATGTCATTTAACCCTTTATGAAATACTTGATATAAAATTATTCGTGTAAGAAAAAATTATTATGATTACTTTAATGCACAGTTTATTTTATAAAAACAAAACGCATTTCAATTCTTAAACCAATTTAACAACAAATACAAAATTTTCAAAAATCATAAACAAAATTTAAAAACAAAGTTTCAATTTTTTGGTTTATAATTTACAGAAATGTATTTTTGTTATGTTTTAATTTGAGTTGTAAACACCATTTAAAATAAAGTAATAATGGTGATAATGAAGAATTTAATTGAGGATTATTATGAAGGCTTGCACTTTTGGAAACAGAAGTTTTAATATTATTTCTTTGGAAAAGAACTGTAAAGTTGATCGATTCATTTGATTAAATTACATCAAGGGCACTTGATTAAATAGATTGTATTTAACATTCAAAGATTTGCGAAATATTCCTTTCACATTCCTATTCACATTAAAAAGTAAAGGTGAGTTGTAGCATATACCATAAGTAATTAGAAAATTCAACGGAAATTATACATGTACTATACAATATAGTTACATTTAGCTGGAGACTTGTAGCCAATAAGTATTTAGGATAATTAAACGAAGGAAATTTAGTGGAAATTTCTAATTTGAGAAAAAATATGTAACGTAATTAAGCAAATTAGATAATTAACCCTCTAACCGGCCAATTTAGATTTGAGCTAAACACATTATACTGGGCTGGTAGTTGGGGTCGTGGTGGAAAAATAATAATTTAAATTCAAAAGTTGAAAAACATTAAAAACTAGCCTTCCAGATAAGAAAAGAAGCGAACTTTCCTGTTAAGTCGAAGAAATATTTTTACCAAAGAAGGATTTTTAATATGTTTTATTTAAACATTTTTCTTATTTTGTGTGGTTACTTTGGAAACATTTTTTATTAATTGATAAGCAAAAACTTAGTTTACACTTCATGCAAAACATTTGAGATTCCGATTTACACTCCTCTGCATTATGCACATTCTTTTACCACTCCGGCCCAAAACATCAGACATATGATCAACTTTATCAAAGCGGATGTCATTTGGTGAATTATAAGAATTTTTTACTTTCTTTGCCTTTAAGCTTGTAAGCTTTGGTTTTGAAGTCTTCCCACAGGTTGTTTGAAGTATTTGCATAATAGCAAAGAACATCTGTCACTACGGAAGTCCGGTAACTTTAAATGAAAGACATCATTGCAATCAATTCCATGATTGCATTTAAAAAGGAGATATAAATTCAATAAGGACATATCAATTAGACGATAAAATTAAGGTAAAGTCCATTTTCATTCTAATATGGTATCGTCCTTGGAAGCTGTTCATTATATCATCGCCATCCATATGACAATTGTATTTTTTTTATTATGTTGGGGTCTGACTCAACATAGGATCTATTTTTTCGATCAAAACGCCATGCTTGTAACTATTGTTCGTCGCTAATTTCGGTTTTGAATGGTTTAATACCAACATAAGTTGATAATAACCGGACACATTTTGTGTCCTGACACTAAACAAACTTGTAGGAATATTTTAAGAGGCAATTATATTTGAAACTGCTAAATTTTTATTAAAAAAAAAAGATCTATTAAAAAAGAAAACAATTGTTATGAAAAACGTACTAGCAGCCGGAAGGTCCGCCTTTAGCCAGAAAAAAGCTAAGTTTTACAAAAAAATTAGGTAAACAATACACTAAATATAAAATGAAGATACTTACCTATATAAAAATAAATTTGTAATATGACGTCACAAAGTATATATGTATAATGACAAATACAACAACAACACACAGACAGGCCAAAATAATAACAAGACAGAACACTAACATATGACACGAGCAAACACACAGTAAACTATTAAAAATAATTACCTAGTAATAATAAATACAACACTCAAGCACGTTAAAAACAATGAGAATATTACATTTCATTCGTGAACATTTGTTGACGGAAAAATCTCATTGTGTTCATAATATTTTTGATGTAAATGATCACAGCTTGGGAGTAATATTTCGAGGGTTGGTTTGACTGAAACTGACTTATTTTTCAAGATGGATAACCAGGGTGACTCTCTTGGCGTATTATTAAATTTATTACTAACCCCCAATTCTAGGGTCTCCCGAATTTATCTTACAATTGGGTTATAAGTAGATAGTAACAAGATCTTCAGCATTTATCCTGTTATCATTGTAGTGTAGTGACGTGGACGGGTAACAAAGGAGTTTCAATACATTTTATATTAAACCACCAATTGTAAGGCCACCCGAATATATTCTAAAATTGGGCTGATTAATTGCATACACCCGTTCCTATGATCCTGCCAAATTAATCACCGACAACAGTTCCCGTAACCCTGCTAGATCAATAAACGACAACTGTTTCTGAAATCATGCTAGATTAATTAGCAACAACCGTTCCTGTAGTCCTTCTAGATTTACCACAGACAACTGTTACCGCAACCCTCCTAGATCAATTACTGTCAACCGTTTCTGTGGTCCTTCCAGATTTACCACAGGTTAATTACCGACAACCGTGCCTGTTCCCTTGACCCTATTAGAACAATTACCGACAACCGTTCCTGTGGCTCTTCCAGATTTACCTTCGCGAAGGGTGGTCATCTTGTCGCGATGCGAAGGCTTACGTGCAAGGACCCATGAGGCTGAGCTGGTAGGGCCTCCCACACCAGAGTGGCTTATGGCGAGCACTAAACTAAGAACTGCCCATCCCCTGTCTGATAGCGTCTGCTTTTTTTCCTTTTCCATATGGGGTGGCTATTAGACGTTACCTTCTTGGTGATCTCTCTCCAATTCTTGGTCAGTTTTGGACATCAAGAGGGTGCGGTCCGTTTAATCCTAGGATTCTCCGTCCACTGCTAAACTGTCCGAAATCCACTAGCGTCTGTGTCGGCGGCTTGGGGGTCTATCTGCTCCCAGAGGGACGGCAGCTTTCTAAAACATGGCGGTCATGTATTAAGCGCACAACTTTTTGTTAGTCCGATGAGTAAGAGAAAATCGAGCCCTATACATACGGTCGGCGACCTTATAATCTCCGAAGACCCTATTCTAAAGTCGACGTCCTTGGGTCGTGGTTAATCGAATCCTACCAAGGTCCAGGTTAGTCTGATGGAGACACCAGGTCAGGCTAGCCTGCGTGTTACTGGTATCGAACCAAAAGCAGGAGGAAGTAAGGGGAAACCTGGACCTTCAAAATGCGTTAATCCTGCCCCGAAAGGGAGTAGTGGCAGAGAGGTGCCTCTGTATTCGAATGCAAGCACCTCTAAAGCTGTCTTGGCCCGCGCCGGCAAAAACCGGATTAGAAGCGCAAAACGCAAATCTTTGAGATCCTTCTGCAGCAGTGTAGAAGGACACTCCAAGACGAGCCGGTTGCGGAAAATCTTGGCATCATCAACGGCGATCCCTGGTTTTATTCAAAAACCATGTGGAAGGTGGACCAAAAGCGGACATGAGACCTTGAATATCTTGCTGGACGTACACTTTCCGGGCAGTTTTCCTATGAGGGAGCGTCACGTGGACAACTCACATGATCACACCGAGTCCCACGTTCCAATTACGGAGAGTGGGCTAAGGTGGGCATTGGCAATTTTGCCCCATACAAATCCCCTGGCCCGGATGGCATTATTCCTGCCGATCTTCAGAATAGCGCTGATCTGTTGAGACTGCGATTCACTCGCTTGTGGGGTATATTGAAAATGCCCTCGAACACAGGGAGTATGCCCTAGTGCCATTCCTGGATATAGAGGGGGCCTTTAACAATGTGACACCGGAGGCGATTAGGTCGGTTCTGGTGGCACTGAATGTTTATTCGTCTGCGGTAAGATTTATAGAGAGACACCTGATTCATTGTCTCCACTATGGGATCAGCTACCGTCTACAGGGTGGCTTAAAGGGGCACTCGACCGGATGCGACCGGTTAACACTTTGTTCGTAAGGCTTGATTCTAATAAATTCAGGACTGTAGCGTATGCGGATGATGTTGCTGTGGCTGTGGCGGGAAAATTTCTTGACATAATGTCGCAGCGCCTTCAAACATCTCTGGGCCTTCTCAGTCGGTGGAGTACTGACAGTTAACCCGGGAAAGACAGAATTGGTACTATTCACGCGCAGGTACAAAGTTCCGTCGTTTTCCCTACCGCGTCTGCACGGCGTTGAGCAGGGGCTGTCGGATGGCATGTAGTATCTGGAGATAAGCCTAGATTCTAAGCTATCCTGGCTCCAAAATACACGTGCGAGGGCGAATGTTGCGCTGTACGCCTGTCGTAGGGCCGTTGGAAAGTCTTGAGGTCTAAATCCTAGGAGTTTCAATTGAATATTCAACATGGTGGTTAAGCCTATACTTATGTATGGTTGGTTGTATGGTGGAAGTCTCTGGAGAAATCCACATATTGCAGGATCTTTGGTTCTGCGGAGTGCAGCACTTATGATTACAGGTGCGCTCAGGTCCACTCCTTCGAGAGCTTTATTTGTACTGCTGAACTGGCTTCCAGCGGACCTGATGGCTAGGCAGATGGCGGGCATGTCTGCACACCCAAACCCTTCGTGGATAGGATGTTCTCCGTGTGCATCTCACCAGAACCGGTAAATGGACACGGTACTGTTGAGAGTCACACGGATGAATCAAAACCCTCGGAACAGGATTGGCGAGACATTCAGACCTAGAGATTATCTGGGTAGAGGTCACTCGGACACCCGGACGTACTTGCGAGGGCTGACTCTCTCCTCAGAAATGAAGAGATTTTACCACTCAGTTGGGATGCCACTCTCCTCTTGCAGACTTATATGGTCCATGTGGTACATGTTGGGTAGGGCACAGCTACGCTGGGATGATGAACCCACGTATTCTGTATCGAGAAAAATCTGGCCTCTATATGATCGGGCTCACTCGGAGTCTATTATAGGGGTGCCGCGACTTAGGCTGCGAACTCTTGTGGCTGTGATTACTGGGAACTGGGTGGCTGGTGCGCATGCTAGGAGATTGGGTCTGCCGCTCAATGACTATTGTAGGGGTTGTCATGATGAGGAGGAAGAGGAGACAGTCCAGCATTCCCTATGCCAGTGTCCAAGTCTTTCAGACATTAGGACTGCTTTCCTTGGCAGTCCATTTCTGGATGGCTTGTCGGATCTGGTCGGTGTGAATATCGGCAAAATCTCTTCTTTTGTACATGGGTCTGGTTGGTTCGGATCGCACCGGGACGCAGACAAATAGGTTGTCCATTTTCTGGATTACTGATGGGTATCACAGTTAGATCAATACTGGACCCAGGTAGGCTGAACGTGTCTGCTAGATCAATTTACGACAACTGTTCCTGTAGTCCTTCCAGATTTAACACAGATTAATTACCAACAATCGTTCCTTTTCTCGTAACCCTGCCAGATCAATTACCGACAACCCTTCCTGTGATCCTTCCAGACTTACCACAGACAACTGTTCCCGTAACCATGCTAAATCAATAACCGACAACCGTTCCTGTAATACTGCTAGCTTAATTAACGACAACTGTTCCTATTCCTGTAATCCTACTGGATTAATTACCGACAACCGTTGCTGTGGTCCATCCAGATTTACCACAGATTAATTATCGTCCCTGTTCTTGAAATCCTGCTAGCTTAATTACCGACAACCGTTCCTCTAACCTTGCTAAATTAATTTACAGACAACCGTTTCTGTTTCTGTAATCCTACTGAATTAATTACCGACAACCGTTACTGTGGTCATTCCAGATTTACCACAAATTAATTACCAACAACCGTTTCATTAATCCTGAATCAAATCTGTGGTAGTTTTAACTAGCTATTAAGTGTAGAAAATAAGGGTTCATAATAAATATTTGCTTATATTTTAAATACGAAGGCAAATAGTCGCATTTCGTTTACAAAGGACGAAGACCTTTGTTCCGATCCTGGACAGACTGAGTCATACCCCCCAGCTGGAAAAGAAACTGCGAATTTATCTTTCATAAATTGTTAATCAAAAATTTTTGATATAGAAAGTGAGACTAATAAACGTAAAAGACAATTAAACGTGGATTAATTAAGTGGGTTATGCTGTATAC
The DNA here is from genome assembly GCA_023159175.1 of Wohlfahrtia magnifica. Classification (NCBI taxonomy): domain Eukaryota; kingdom Metazoa; phylum Arthropoda; class Insecta; order Diptera; family Sarcophagidae; genus Wohlfahrtia; species Wohlfahrtia magnifica. Next base: position 699,641 of record JAKWBJ010000170.1, on the reverse strand, counting down.
ATAAATTTCTTGCAAATATCAAATTTGTCGTAATCTAGTCGAAGGGGACATTAAAAACTATGAAGATATACGATCACTTTTTCTTTACCGCCACAAAGGTTCACGCAACTAACAGCGGTGAAATTTTATATTCGTATGAAATAAAATTTTACGATTAACGATTACGCGAGAATAACTTTTAAACAGATCATTATTTTTGCCAAATACTTCATATCGAATACGTAGGTCGTAATGTCTATCACCGAAAGGGTTGAAACCGAATAAAAGCCTTAAATTATAATTGAACGGTTTATTATATATTTTACAACAATAACAACTTAATCTAAAATTTATTTTACAATATTGTATGCAGTGTTGCCACAACTTCGAATGTTTTGTAACCATGTTTCAATAAAAACGTAACCAAAATTTTAAGTCCCAGTTTTTATACAAAAAACAGTAATATATCATTTTATACATGGAATTTATAGCAGTATTGGCTGAATATGGACGGACAATATAGACCTCGTTGTTCTGAACTTTTTAAGTATGTGCTATGTGAATGCGGCTTTAAAATTCACATGTGCATAATTTTGGCTCGATAGCCCTTACTAACAGATATGGTATATTAATAATTGGCAAAATACTTGAATACGCTACAATTTAGCGTTGAAGTGAAATATTTAACAAAATTTGATAACAAAAAGAAGTTTTTAAATAAAAATTTTAACCAACACCTGTATTATGAAGGGCGTATGTATATAATTATCAACCGATTATAAACTTATACCATTAGTTATTTAGATTCAAAACAAACGGCTGCTGACCAAATTTGGTATCTTTAGAAATAACTTTAATTCAAAAAGAATTTCTATAAATAAAATAGGAATTTCTATAAATCTCAAATAGTAATAAGCTTGCACTTTCAGTTTTGTAAGCGGCTTTCTATTCTTTTTATTGATAATGACACAAGTTGGTCTTCTTATAAAGGAAAAATCTTATACACAATCAAATCAAAAAAATGGTTAAATTGTTATTTCTGCAAATTTTTATTCTATTACCACGTGTATAACTTCAAAATGCAAGATCCACAAAATTATTAGTATTTTTAATAACTTATATAGCATTTTGGAGGGTATATATCTGTTATTAAATTTCACTTAGCCACTGAACGATACAACAAAGTTTTTTGGACAGCTCACCGAAACATATCCTGAATACATTCCATCGATCTCAACGTGCGGGTTTGGTTTATGTGTTTCAGAACTTATGACTCTGAAACGGAAAAGAACAACCGCCCAGGTCAGCCAAAAATATTCGGAGGTGATAAATTGAAGGCATTACTCTATGTAGCGTCTTTTTAAAATTAAAAATGCCACTCAAACAAAACATTTGCAAACAGCAGGATTCCGCTTGAATTAATGCTTATAGATGTTAAAATACGAAATATCATATCCGAAATGTTGCTGGAAACCATAAAAAACTTTGTTGCAGTTTCAATCATTACTGGCGATGAAACTAGAGTTTAAGCTTTAGCCCAAAACTTAAAGCCGTTATACTTCACTGTGACAAAGCTCACCAAGATGTTGCAAGACCACATAAAACTATTTATAAAATAGTCTTGCCAATTATAGTCCAGACCTTGCCCGTTCGACTATCATTTAATTTGTTTTTGGCAATCTTTTGGCACGAAATGCTTTGGGAAAGGTCATAGTATAGTCACAACAAAAGCCAAAAGTTTGCAAAAAATCCCGTCATCAACTCAGTTAGAACCTGGGTAAAAAAATTTGATCAAAATCTTTTATTTGGAGTTTACAATTTTAGTATTAATATTTTATTATATAAAGAAAAACATAACATTTAAAAAAAATATTTAATTTTTAACAAAGAATAGACTTTTTTGTTCAAAATTAGCTTTATTTATCAACGTAATCTCCATGAACTTTTTGTAGAATGATTTGTCTTTTGCCTCAGAGTAGTTCTCAATTTCAACGATAACCTCTTCAATCGTGCGAAATTTCTTACCGGAGAGCATCTTTTTGAGGTCTGCCACAGCCTGCAGTTACTGGGAGCCAAATCTGGCGAATATGTTGGAATTGGGAGCACTTCGAAGTTCAATTCGTGTAGTTTTGCTATTGTTTTGATTGACTTGTTTTTGTAAGCGAACAGAACAGAGTTTTCTTATTGTCAAATGCTGATGCAATATAAAGCCAACAGGTTCTTTTGATATCTTCATAATCTCATCTAACACACGCAACTTCACTTTACGATCATTCAAAGCGTTTTTAAGGATTTTTTTGATGTTTTCGCCACATTTGGATGTCCACTGCGTTCTGCATCATCGGTGTCTCACGACCATGTTTGAAGTCAGCAAACCAGCAAAATATTGTTATTTGTGATGGAACGGAATGCCCATAACATTTTTGAAGCCATTGCATTAAAACATGAAATTTTTTTTTTGATCCATTGTTCTATAAATAACATAAGTAGCGTCACTCTTAACACAATAACTCACAAACTAATTAATAGAATATCATGATATTTTAACAGCTGTCTGTTGAAGGTTAGCATTAACTGAAAAAGATGGGAAGGCAATAAAGCTAGCGCTATCTATGTGTTACGCCCTGTACTTTTCAGTCCATGTGCTATAACGATTGCAATATCCCTAAGCTAGAATAAAATCATCAGTCAAAAGTTTTTTCTAGCTTAAGGATATTGCAATATATTCGGTACGGCTTTTATACAACTATATTTTCTTAGAGATTTTCATTTAGAATTTGTTTTGTTATTTAACAAGGGATGGAATTTATCCAATAAATGTGAAACACGCAACTGCTTTTCATGAACATATTTGATAGAGTTAATAGTTAGTTAGTTAGTTAATAGAGCTAATCGTTTTCTTTTTAAAAGTAATTTAATACACTCAGCAACTTTCTATTTTTTTCGTCACTCCTCTTGGGAGCATATTGACCTTCCACAAAGTTTTGCTTCAGTTTCATCAATCAAGTTGATTTTTCAAGCTAAGTAGATGATTAATAGCATGTAGCCCTCTACATATAGTGGTGATCATTCGTCTGATTGTCATCACCGTCAGAGGTAAGCGTGAAGGTCAGCATGGCTTCTTCTTTATTTCTTTAGATGGGATTGTCTGGAGGAAAGTACAAGCTTCTTTATTATGTACTCGAAACCTGGGTCGCTTGTATTGTGCGTACGCTCTAACCATTACACTACGCTATTGTTAATATTGTCTTCATATTTTGTATTTTAATTGTGGCTTTCTTTGTACACAAAATTAATATTGTCTTCATTTGAAGAAATTATTTTGCATGAGAAGAAAAAGGTGAATCTGCTAGAAACTCGGTCGTTCCTTCTAGTCATAATGAGAATATTTCTGGTGATGAAAAAGATAATCCACCAGATAGTGTTTCCTCTGGTGATCAAAGTTTAATGAAACCAATTGAAAAGCGGTGTACATACACAATGCAGTGTTGTATTTTTATTTTCGTAACAGTATTTAATGATTGTGATATATAAAATACTAGAGTAACACTTCCGGCTTTATTGGGAACCTTTGTATTGTTTACGTATAAAATGTATTTGTTATAAAAAAAATTTAAAGGAATGGAAAAACACGCAATTATGTATACATACATACATAAATAGCGTTTGCACACATGTAAAATTCCATATTTAGTATGAATGGGAGTTGCCACGCCCACTTATCCAGTCTCGTCCAGTTATTAACTGATGATGTATCCTATCCAAAAAGTTTTTTAACCAATTTTAGAATCTTTTACTATTACCGTTCTCAAGATAAACAAAAGTTATGTAATTATGTGTGGAAGAAGCCACGCCCATTTTCCCAATTTTTTATCGTACTCAAATTTCCAAAAATTTATATTTACTTACGCACTTGTCCTTTTCCGCCCACATTTTGGCTGATAATTTTTTTCAACTACCAATTCACATAGATCAAATATAGAATCTTCCACTCTAGCCGTTCTCAAGATTGTAGCCCTAAGTGTCCTTTATCCCAGCCTTTTTTAGATTTTTGACACAAGCCACACAAAAGGCAAAACGTTTTTTTCATTAAAAGTCGAGTAGAACGTTTTTATATGAGAAGTATTTTAGCCGTATGTATGTATTTTTTATAATAAATAGTTAGTTTTTTATTTTAATTTAGCTAAAATTGAAAATGTATTAAACAATTTTTTAGAAAGTGAAAAAGTTTGTTAACTTCCAGAATTGAGTCTATAAAAATATAAGTTGACTTGGCAACATTGCTTTTTAATTAAAAATCTCTAATTTGAGGGAATGTTCCTTTTAGCTTTATTAAAATATATACATATGTACATAAATATATGTCTATATTTTGTATTCTACAAATTTTCTAATATGCGAATGATAATATATTATTATAAATTAATTAATTCGTATCATAATATAAGATGTTTTGTTAAATTTCAATAGAATATAGTTTGTTAGATATTAAAGTGTGAGTCAGTATAAGTGTAGCAAAATGAACTTGGTATAACTGCTTATTTGTAATGCTGCCACCTTGATTTTTTTTAATACTGCAGTTTTAAATTCTAAAATTTTACCACTTTCATATCACGCTTTGTGAAATACTTAAAATAATATTTTTCAAATTGTATAAAAAAATAATGTAAATGAATATTATCATATGCCATTACCCACGCTTTTTAAGCACTAAACAGGTTTAAAATTTTTTGTTTAAAAAATTAGTTATTTTCTTAATTATGCAGATTGTGCAGTTAACATTTTAGTTTTATACTTTCAATTTTGTTGTTTTAATTTCAATTTCATAAAAAGTTTAAAACTTTTACCCCTTATGCCGTGATGTTTACTCGTACCTTTTTTAGTGCGACAATTTAATTAACCTTTTTTTGTCCACTGATCAAAAAGAAAGAGAGATTTCACACAGTGTGTGGTACTCACATTTAGGTCTAAGAAATTTGCGTTTTTCTGGGCAGTCGTCTTAGAAATATAAACTTTTTTGTAAACGAACAGTGCAATCACATTACATACCACGTAAGTCCGTACATGTGAGAGATATATCTAGTTCACTAAGAAAGTATTAAATATTAAAAAAGTTTTAGCCTTAAAGACAATTTTATTACGGATTTCCGGTTTTTTAAATTTATTCAATTTATTTATCATAGTAAAACAAGATGGCATAGTTTCATATCCTGCTATTGAGCGCATACTAAAATTATTGCATCCTTTGAAGAACTATTTTCTGGACCTAGAAGTCACACCAAAATGCATAAAAAACTTTTTTGAATGTAATGTAAGTAAGGCATATTTGTTTACAATACATTCCTCGATGTTTATTATTCAAACGAATATTAAAAAGAAGTTTTAAAAGAAATATCGGAAAATTTAAAAGAACGATTAGAGAACAATTTTTTTCCACTAAAAGTTAGCGAAATTATTAAAAATGTGAGTGATGTGGAAAAAATCTCGTTACAGAAGAAACTAAAATATTTTATAAAACTATTAAAGATTATGTTTGAATCATGGTCATTGCCACTCAAAAATCTGGAAGTGTTTGACTGGCCATTTGTTCGACATGCTGCTAATGTTAATTGGACTAGAGTTCAAAAGTGTGTTGAATTCTTGAAAGATTTTAGCATGGTTTTTAATAATGAACTCTTATTTAATGAATTCCTTGCTCTACAAAATTATGTAAAAAACTTCAATTTAATCAACGCTACTACTGATAACAAGTTTTGGTGCGATATTTTTGATTGAAAATGATGTTTGGAATGAATTAAAAAAACTTGTAGAATTTTATATTTGTTTGCCAGCATACAATGCCAATGTTGAAGGTATATTTTCTTTAATAAAGGCGCAGTGGACGCCAGCGGGAAATAATTAAAGTCCAAAAACTATTTCGGATATTATATTCAAGAGTTTTATGAATATATAAAGAAATGCGATAATGAAGTAGTTATTCAAATTGGAAGTGTTGGAAAACATTCATAAAACAAACCGTTAATTAAATGTGAACTAGAAAGGCATTAGAAAAAGTATTTATTAATTTAAAGAATTATAAGGAATAATAACGTTTTTATTTTTATTTTTAACTAAAAACAAATTAAAGTTTAATAATTTTAATATATTATAGTGTATGCTTAAATTGGGCATATTTTGGAAGATTCAAGATCTCTATAGTATTATTTTTGATTTTTTTATACAATAAATCTGTTAATTGTTATGAATATACTTATAACGTTTTTTTTTGTCATACTTATTAATTTTTTTTTAATAAATCCAAGTGATTATATTTTATTGCGTATTTGCAAATAAAAACGGTTATCATCTTTTTGGGTGCAAATTTCCTCTTTTTTGAGGCTCATGTCCTCTTTTTCTGAGAAAGGAAATGGTAACCCTAATCACAGTGTCATTATATCATTAATGTATATCACATTTAATTTGTTGTGTTGTGGTTAAAAAAAAAAACACTATCAAACAAATTTCTACGATGGAGAGATCAGGCCGAGGAAGCCATGTCCACAATGTGTGTGACCAATTGGCGAAGGCACGCGCTAAGCAGGAGTCCGTGGAAGGAGGTCCTGCAGCCGAAATCCGCTAAACGGATTGTAAAGGCCAATTATGTATTCATGTATGTATGTATCAAAAAAAAATTATCCTGAAAGCGAACTGCTTTGATTATAAAAAGTGTGTATATTTTTTTTACTTTTTTAAAGTATGTGCAGTTTTTTTTCACTTGAAAGTCATTTTTTTTCATCAAAATATTCAATTTTTCTAAAAAAAATTATGGTAACACTGACTGTGAAGCAGACCATGTAATTGTTAAGAAAACTTGCTACAAAATGATAGTCTATGAAAAAAGAAAAATTAAAAGTTTAAAAATACAACAAATATTTCATACCTGTGCCGCTGTGGTAGGGTAGGTAAGACACCCGCCTACCAAGCCAGACTAGTTCGACAGCGGTATCACCTCATAACATTAGCTAAATAACTGGTTATGAGTTTACTGCTATTGAAAACTTCTCTAAATGCATTTGCCGTTTGGAGCCGGCGATAAACTGTAGGTCCCTTTCAATGAGTTTAAAAATAAAATCGGGTGCAGCTCGTTAATTGAGAGAAGTACCCATTTTCCTTCATGGAATGTTATGGGAATTAATATACATATAATATATATATGTATACAGTTACTCAAACGATTGACCACGTGTTTGAACGCTCTATATTGAAATGCTTACAACGACAAAACCACTTATACGATCCTGCTCGTAGAGCACTTGTTTTTGTTGCTGTTTTTTGTTCTTTCAAATGAGAGCATTGGGAGAGCAATCTACGAAACCGTTATCTATTTTATATTCAAATAAATTCGAAAAGTTCATGTAGTCATTTTTTGTGTTTATTTAAAACATATGAAATTTCTTAATTTATATAAATTAATAATTTGTAGACCCACCGTTGGCAGTTATAACAGCCTCAATTCTTCGTGGCATGCTTACAACCAGGTTCTGGCAGACACTGGGTGGTATCACTCCCCAAGCTTAACAACATGCGCTCACAATTCATTTAAAGTAGTTGGGACTCCCAACACACTTCTTTTCAGCTCTCCAAGAGGTGCTCAATAGGATTGAGATCAGGACATCACTTTATACCCGCTTTCGTTAAGCCACTTTTGAGTTATTTTGGCAGTGTGTTTGGGACTATTTTTATGCTGGAACACAACATCTGAGGACTGTACATGTGATATCTGGCAAGTAGAAGAGAAGTTCGTTGACAAAATATCGACGTAATAGTTGGCAGTCACCTTGTTCTATAGTACCAACTCCCCCGACATCGTACATCCCCCAGCCATAACAATACCGCCTCCAAGCTTCAAGGTTAGCTTAACGTCTCGTGCCTCTAAAGCACTTCCTGGTTTTCGCCAAGTCCATTTCCTACCATCTGATCCCATCTGATTAATTTTGGTTTCATTCGAAAATATGACCATCCATCCAATTTGAGTACACTCGAGTGAAATCCAGGCGACAACATTTTTGTAGGTTTGCACTGCCGTCTCATTTTCTGCTGGCTCAAATCTCCAAGCTCAAGATTTTCTTTCGGCCACTTGCAGAAATAGATGGCGAAGAGGCCATAATTTTGCGTTTTATAACGACACTTTTGCTAACGTCAAGAATTGCTGCTACTGCAGGACAGCTTTTACCTTTTCTTAAAAGCTAATGAGAGCGGTCCACAATGTTCTTCGGCAGCGGACGTACCATTTTTGTAAAAAAAAAAATAATAATAACAATAACAATAATAATAATAATAATAATAATAATAATAATAATAATAATAATAATAATAATAATAATAATAATAATAATAATAATAATAATAATAATAATAATAATAATAATAATAATAATAATAATAATAATAATAATAATAATAATAATAATAATAATAATAATAATAATAATAATAATAATAATAATAATAATAATAATAATAATAATAATAATAAAATAATAATAATAATAATAATAATAATAATAATAATAATAATAATAATAATAATAATAATAATAATAATAATAATAATAATAATAATAATAATAATAATAATAATAATAATAATAATAATAATAATAATAATAATAATAATAATATAATAATAATAATAATAATAATAATAATAATAATAATAATAATAATAATAATAATAATAATAATAATAATAATAAATAATAATAATAATAATAATAATAATAATAATAATAATAATATAATAAATAATAATAATAATAATAATAATAATAATAATAATAATAATAATAATAATAATAATAATATAATAATAATAATAATAATAATAATAATAATAATAATAATAATAATAATAATAATAATAATAATAATAATAATAATAATAATAATAATAATAATAATAATAATAATAATAATAATAATAATAATAATAATAATAATAATAATAATAATAATAATAATAATAATAATAATAATAATAATAATAATAATAATAATAATAATAATAAATAATAATAATAATAATAATAATAATAATAATAATAATAATATAATAATAATAATAATAATAATAATAATAATAATAATAATAATAATAATAATAATAATAATAATAATAATAATAATAATAATAATAATAATAATAATAATAATAATAATAATAATAATAATAATAATAATAATAATAATAATAATAATAATAATAATAATAATAATAATAATAATAATAATAATAATAAATAATAATAATAATAATAATAATAATAATAATAATAATAATAATAATAATAATAATAATAATAATAATAATAATAATAATAATAATAATAATAATAATAATAATAATAATAATAATAATAATAATAATAATAATAATAATAATAATAATAATAATAATAATAATAATAATAATAATAATAATAATAATAATAATAATAATAATAATAATAATAATAATAATAATAATAATAATAATAATAATAATAATAATAATAATAATAATAATAATAATAATAATAATAATAATAATAATAATAATAATAATAATAATAATAATAATAATAATAATAATAATAATAATAATAATAATAATAATAATAATAATAATAATAATAATAATAATAATAATAATAATAATAATAATAATAATAATAATAATAATAATAATAATAATAATAATAATAATAATAATAATAATAATAATAATAATAATAATAATAATAATAATAATAATAATAATAATAATAATAATAATAATAATAATAATAATAATAATAATAATAATAATAATAATAATAATAATAATAATAATAATAATAATAATAATAATAATAATAATAATAATAATAATAATAATAATAATAATAATAATAATAATAATAATAATAATAATAATAATAATAATAATAATAATAATAATAATAATAATAATAATAATAATAATAATAATAATAATAATAATAATAATAATAATAATAATAATAATAATAATAATAATAATAATATAATAATAATAATAATAATAATAATAATAATAATAATAATAATAATAATAATAATAATAATAATAATAATAATAATAATAATAATAATAATAATAATAATAATAATAATAATAATAATAATAATAATAATAATAATAATTAATAATAATAATAATAATAATAATAATAATAATAATAATAATAATAATAATAATAATAATAATAATAATAATAATAATAATAATAATAATAATAATAATAATAATAATAATAATAATAATAATAATAATAATAATAATAATAATAATAATAATAATAATAATAATAATAATAATAATAATAATAATAATAATAATAATAATAATAATAATAATAATAATAATAATAATAATAATAATAATAATAATAATAATAATAATAATAATAATAATAATAATAATAATAATAATAATAATAATAATAATAATAATAATAATAATAATAATAATAATAATAATAATAATAATAATAATAATAATAATAATAATAATAATAATAATAATTAATAATAATAATAATAATAATATAATAATAATAATAATAATAATAATAATAATAATAATAATAATAATAATAATAATAATAATAATAATAATAATAATAATAATAATAATAATAATATAATAATAATAATAATAATAATAATAATAATAATAATAATAATAATCATAATAATAATAATAATAATAATAATAATAATAATAATAATAATAATATAATAATAATAATAATAATAATAATAATAATAATAATAATAATATAATAATAATAATAATAATAATAATAATAATAATAATAATAATAATATAATAATAATAATAATAATAATAATAATAATAATAATAATAATAATAATAATAATAATAATATAATAATAATAATAATAATAATAATAATAATAATAATAATAATAATAATAATAATAATAATAATAATAATAATAATAATAATAATAATAATAATAATAATAATAATAATAATAATAATAATAATAATAATAATAATAATAATAATAATAATAATAATAATAATAATAATAATAATAATAATAATAATAAGAATAATAATAATAATAATAATAATAATAATAATAATAATAATAATAATAATAATAATAATAATAATAATAATAATAATAATAATAATAATAATAATAATAATAATAATAATAATAATAATAATAATAATAATAATAATAATAATAATAATAATAATAATAATAATAATAATAATAATAATAATAATAATAATAATAATAATAATAATAATAATAATAATAATAATAATAATAATAATAATAATAATAATAATAATAATAATAATAATATAATAATAATAATAAATAATAATAATAATAATAATAATAATAATAATAATAATAATAATAATAATAATAATAATAATAATAATAATAATAATAATAATAATAATAATAATAATAATATAATAATAATAATAATAATAATAATAATAATAATAATAATAATAATAATAATAATAATAATAATAATAATAATAATAATAATAATAATAATAATAATAATAATAATAATAATAATAATAATAATAATAATAATAATAATAATAATAATAATAATAATAATAATAATAATAATAATAATAATAATAATAATAATAATAATAATAATAATAATAATAATAATAATAATAATAATAATAATAATAATAATAATAATAATAATAATAATAATAATAATAATAATAATAATAATAATAATAATAATAATAATAATAATAATAATAATAATAATAATAATAATAATAATAATAATAATAATAATAATAATAATAATAATAATAATAATAATAATAATAATAATAATAATAATAATAATAATAATAATAATAATAATAATAATAATAATAATAATAATAATAATAATAATAATAATAATAATAATAATAATAATAATAATAATAATAATAATAATAATAAAATAATAATAATAATAATAATAATAATAATAATAATAATAATAATATAATAATAATAATAATAATAATAATAATAATAATAATAATAATAATAATAATAATAATAATAATAATAATAATAATAATAATAATAATAATAATAATAATAATAATAATAATAATAATAATAATAATAATAATAATAATAATAATAATAATAATAATAATAATAATAATAATAATAATAATAATAATAATAATAATAATAATAATAATAATAATAATAATAATAATAATAATAATAATAATAATAATAATAATAATAATAATAATAATAATAATAATAATAATAATAATAATAATAATAATAATAATAATAATAATAATAATAATAATAATAATAATAATAATAATAATAATAATAATAATAATAATAATAATAATAATAATAATAATAATAATAATAATAATAATAATAATAATAATAATAATAATAATAATAATAATAATAATAATAATAATAATAATAATCATAATAATAATAATAATAATAATAATAATAATAATAATAATAATAATAATAATAATAATAATAATATAATAATAATAATAATAATAATAATAATAATAATAATAATAATAATAATAATAATAATAATAATAATAATAATAATAATAATAATAATAATAATAATAATAATAATAATAATAATAATAATAATAATAATAATAATAATAATAATAATAATAATAATAATAATAATAATAATAATAATAATAATAATAATAATAATAATAATAATAATAATAATAATAATAATAATAATAATAATAATAATAATAATAATAATAATAATAATAATAATAATAATAATAATAATAATAATAATAATAATAATAATAATAATAATAATAATAATAATAATAATATAATAATAATAATAATAATAATAATAATAATAATAATAATAATAATAATAATAATAATAATAATAATAATAATAATAATAATAATAATAATAATAATATAATAATAATAATAATAATAATAATAATAATAATAATAATAATAATAATAATAATAATAATAATAATAATAATAATAATAATAATAATAATAATAATAATAATAATAATAATAATAATAATAATAATAATAATAATAATAATAATAATAATAATAATAATAATAATAATAATAATAATAATAATAATAATAATAATAATAATAATAATAATAATAATAATAATAATAATAATAATAATAATAATAATAATAATAATAATAATAATAATAATAATAATAATAATAATAATAATAATAATAATAATAATAATAATAATAATAATAATAATAATAATAATAATAATAATAATAATAATAATAATAATAATAATAATAATAATAATAATAATAATAATAATAATAATAATAATAATAATAATAATAATAATAATAATAATAATAATAATAATAATAATAATAATAATAATAATAATAATAATAATAATAATAATAATAATAATAATAATAATAATAATAATAATAATAATAATAATAATAATAATAATAATAATAATAATAATAATAATAATAATAATAATAATAATAATAATAATAATAATAATAATAATAATAATAATAATAATAATAATAATAATAATAATAATAATAATAATAATAATAATAATAATAATAATAATAATAATAATAATAATAATAATAATAATAATAATAATAATAATAATAATAATAATAATAATAATAATAATAATAATAATAATAATAATAATAATAATAATAATAATAATAATAATAATAATAATAATAATAATAATAATAATAATAATAATAATAATAATAATAATAATAATAATAATAATAATAATAATAATAATAATAATAATAATAATAATAATAATAATAATAATAATAATAATAATAATAATAATAATAATAATAATAATAATAATAATAATAATAATAATAATAATAATAATAATAATAATAATAATAATAATAATAATAATAATAATAATAATAATAATAATAATAATAATAATAATAATAATAATAATAATAATAATAATAATAATAATAATAATAATAATAATAATAATAATAATAATAATAATAATAATAATATAATAATAATAATAATAATAATAATAATAATAATAATAATAATAATAATAATAATAATAATAATAATAATAATAATAATAATAATAATAATAATAATAATAATAATAATAATAATAATAATAATAATAATAATAATAATAATAATAATAATAATAATAATAATAATAATAATAATAATAATAATAATAAATAATAATAATAATAATAATAATAATAATAATAATAATAATAATAATAATAATAATAATAATAATAATAATAATAATAATAATAATAATAATAATAATAATAATAATAATAATAATAATAATAATAATAATAATAATATAATAATAATAATAATAATAATAATAATAATAATAATAATAATAATAATAATAATAATAATAATAATAATAATAATAATAATAATAATAATAATAATAATAATAATAATAATAATAATATAATAATAATAATAATAATAATAATAATAATAATAATAATAATAATAATAAATAATAATAATAATAATAATAATAATAATAATAATAATAATAATAATAATAATAATAATAATAATAATAATAATAATAATAATAATAATAATAATAATAATATAATAATAATAATAATAATAATAATAATAATAATAATAATAATAATAATAATAATAATAATAATAATAATAATAATAATAATAATAATAATAATAATAATAATAATAATAATAATAATAATATATAATAATAATAATAATAATAATATAATAATAATAATAATAATAATAATAATAATAATAATAATAATAATAATAATAATAATAATAATAATAATAATAATAATAATAATAATAATAATAATAATAATAATAATAATAATAATAATAATAATAATAATAATAATAATAATAATAATAATAATAATAATAATAATAATAATAATAATAATAATAATAATAATAATAATAATAATAAATAATAATAATAATAATAATAATATAATAATAATAATAATAATAATAATAATAATAATAATAATAATAATAATAATAATAATAATAATAATAATAATAATAATAATAATAATAATAATAATAATAATAATAATAATAATAATAATAATAATAATAATAATAATAATAATAATAATAATAATAATAATAATAATAATAATAATAATAATAATAATAATAATAATAATAATAATAATATAATAATAATAATAATAATAATAATAATAATAATAATAATAATAATAATAATAATAATAATAATAATAATAATAATAATAATAATAATAATAATAATAATAATAATAATAATAATAATATAATAATAATAATAATAATAATAATAATAATAATAATAATAATAATAATAATAATAATAATAATAATAATAATAATATAATAATAATAATAATATAATAATAATAATAATAATAATAATAATAATAATAATAATAATAATAATAATAATAATAATAATAATAATAATAATAATAATAATAATAATAATAATAATAATAATAATAATAATAATAATAATAATAATAATAATAATAATAATAATAATAATAATAATAAATAATAATAATAATAATAATAATAATAATAATAATAATAATAATAATAATAATAATAATAATAATAATAATAATAATAATAATAATAATAATAATAAGAATAATAATAATAATAATAATAATAATAATAATAATAATAATAATAATAATAATAATAATAATAATAATAATAATAATAATAATAATAATAATAATAATAATAATAATAATAATAATAATAATAATAATAATAATAATAATAATAATAATAATAATAATAATAATAATAATAATAATAATAATAATAATAATAATAATAATAATAATAATAATAATAATAATAATAATAATAATAATAATAATAATAATAATAATAATAATAATAATAATAATAATAATAATAATAATAATAATAATAATAATAATAATAATAATAATAATAATAATAATAATAATAATAATAATAATAATAATAATAATAATAATAATAATAATAATAATAATAATAATAATAATAATAATAATAATAATAATAATAATAATAATAATAATAATAATAATAATAATAATAATAATAATAATAATAATAATAATAATAATAATAATAATAATAATAATAATAATAATAATAATAATAATAATAATAATAATAATAATAATAATAATAATAATAATAATAATAATAATAATAATAATAATAATAATAATAATAATAATAATAATAATAATAATAATAATAATAATAATAATAATAATAATAATAATAATAATAATAATAATAATAATAATAATAATAATAATAATAATAATAATAATAATAATAATAATAATAATAATAATAATAATAATAATAATAATAATAATAATAATAATAATAATAATAATAATATAATAATAATAATAATAATAATAATAATAATAATAATAATAATAATAATAATAATAATAATAATAATAATAATAATAATAATAATAATATTAATAATAATAATAATAATAATAATAAATAATAATAATAATAATAATAATAATAATAATAATAATAATAATAATAATAATAATAATAATAATAATAATAATAATAATAATAATAATAATAATAATAATAATAATAATAATAATAATAATAATAATAATAATAATAATAATAATAATAATAATAATAATAATAATAATAATAATAATAATATAATAATAATAATAATAATAATAATAATAATAATAATAATAATAATAATAATAATAATAATAATAATAATAATAATAATAATAATAATAATAATAATAATAATAATAATAATAATAATAATAATAATAATAATAATAATAATAATAATAATAATAATAATAATAATAATAATAATAATAATAATAATAATAATAATAATAATAATAATAATAATAATAATAATAATAATAATAATATAATAATAATAATAATAATAATAATAATAATAATAATAATAATAATAATAATAATAATAATAATAATAATAATAATAATAATAATAATAATTCATTTGAACTAATTAAAAAAAGAGTTGCAAATTTACTTACCAGCTCCAAAATATTCATTATGTTAATTTTTCGAAATAATTATTCCCCATTTTCTCGTATTCCACGATGTAAAGGAATTGACCACATGCACTCTTTGAGTTTATTTGAATATAAAAAGATAACGGTTTCATGGATTGCTCTCCCAAAGCAAACAAAGCAACAACAAAAACAAATGCTCCACGAGCAACATCGTACAAGTGGTTTTGGCGTTGTAACCATTTGAATATAGAGCATTTTAAGCACGTTTTCCATTTTTTGAGTAACTGTGTATATATTATACCATCTGTCAGTTACCTATGGTGCAATATTAATTGTGACTCCGGCTTGGGAACAATAATAAAGATGTCCACCAGCATTGATGATGTTTTTTCTCCAAACATATCCTTTGGCTATAAAATTCCATTTACAAGTCTATAAAATAGATACATATATAGAATGGCTAATGATATATTGAAATCTATTAATGTTATCAAAAGAACTTTTTATCAATATATGTAAATAAACCAGACTAATGGTTATTTACATTTATTCGTGTTACCAAAGAACTTTGGAATAGTTATCAGCACTTGCGGTGGGTTAAAAGAGATGGTTGTGCCAATTTAACACAGCACAGCTATATAGTTATATATATAGTTATAGTTGGGCGCCGCTAGGATAAGATCCTACATTCTAAAGAGCATATAAAAGAGTATTGTTGCGGCTTGTAAACCTCCTATTCATTACCAATACGAGTAAAGTGCGTCGCTGTGGTATGGTAGGTAAGACACCCGCCTATCAACTATAAGGTCGTCTGTTCACTCAGACCTATTACCTATGCATTTATCACATTGCTATATACTGGTTATGAGTATTACTACTCTGATGCATTTGCAGTTCGAAACTGGTGCTAAACTGTGGTACCTTTCGATGAATCGAATGGGCCGATTTTGGATGGCAACCAAACATTAAATTTCATTATACTACCTTTACCAAAAAGTTCCCCAGAATAACCCCCGTGTGGCTGTCCAATCATTCCGATTTGAGTTCCTTTGTTTGAGTTGGTACATCTGTTGTTGATATTCCCGCTAAATCTTAGCGTCATAGCTTGACGTTTTCAGAAGCTACGTAGCCCAGAGTACATCTATCTCTATGTGTGTTGGCGAGTTTTTACAATTTTATATATGGTTTTCAATTTGCAACAACGCAAAAGACATGATTTGCGAGGCTGAATCCGATCTCACATTCATCAAAAGGATTATTACTAGAGACGTGGGTTTACGAGTACGACACGCAATCCAGTCATCAGACAAGCGAATGTTCACAAAATGAGCCGCGACCAAAAAAACCACGTCGTTTTCAGTCAAAAAAGAAAGCAATGCTCACGGTTTTCATGGATTTTGCACCATGATAACGCACGATCGCACCATGCCATCATTATTCGAAATTTTATGACGAAAAATTCAACAAATACCGTCAAACAGCCACCGAATTCACTTGATTTGCCTCCCTGTGACTTCTTTCTGTTATATCGAATAAAAAAACCATTACTGGGAACGCGTTTCAGCAGCCAAAAGGAATTAATGGAAAAATCACAGAGAGCACTAATGGACATACCGAAAACCGAATATAAAAAATTCTTCGAGGATTGGATTAAGCACTCACATAAGTGTGTTGCGGTCTATGGGGATTACTTTGGAGGGGACAATATAGATTTAGATGAATAAACTTGTATTTGTAATTTTCTGAATAAATTTCGGGAACGTTTTGATCAAGGTAGTATGTGGCAAGTATAAATCTATTAATTTCAATTGTTATATAGGCAACTATAAATTTCTAGGTGCCGTTCGGCAACGCAACTAAAGTTCGGTTCATTCATGGAATCGCGTGCAGGTTATTGATTGAAGGAAGTCCCCGTGATCCTCATGGAATTTTATGGGAATTATTATTATCCATTTTTAACACAAGTAAAGCTTAGCGAAAATAAAAAAATTGAAAATTTTGCTACCATTTTTGGGCAAAGTAAAATAAATACAAATTGTCAAATTATTTTTTTCGTGTGAGGAAGGAAATTAAAACTTTTAATTAAACCAAACCTTTTTCAAAATAAACGAAACTTTATTCATAATAAATTTAACTTTATTCAAATATATGTAGTTAAATATTTTTGAAATTAAATTAAGCCATTTTTATAATTAAATAAACAATAAAACAAAAAAATATACAAACATATTCATTACAAATAACACTTATTGAAATTAATGAAGAGCTTTAAGAATTTGTATGATCAGAGTTCGCACAATCATTTTGAATAATTTGTGCGGTACTTTTCTCAATTACACTTACTAGGTTACGCTCAGTGGCAATATCACTTAATATTGATCGGGCATGGAATTTTAACTTAGAAAATGCTTTCTCTATCGGGCATTATCCATAATTAAAACTAAATTTGTAACTCTGCGCTTCCAAAGAAATTCTTGAAAACGAGCCGAATTCACAGTTGAGAGAAAAAAACTTTATGGTATTATTTATCTTAGCAGTTAGAGTCAGGTTCCTTCCCCTTACTGCTGGCACGCTTGTGAGAGCTGTTAGTGTAAGTTAAACCCGCACTCACCTACAAAAAATAAATAATAAAAAGTTAAAAAAAAAACAATAAAAATACCTTACGAATTTTAAAACTGGTTTAATTTAAATTGAAAAATGTTTAAATTTATTTCATTAATAATAATATTAATTAAAGTTTCGTTTATTCAGAATAAAGTTTCGTTTATTTTGAAAAAGGTTTCGTTTAATTTGGAAAAGGTTTAATTTTAACTGAAAATTCTATACACTCTCAAAAATATACATACTACTGAATAATTGATTTGTTTAATAAGGCAAATCTGTAAAGTCGATAAAATATGGTTAAATGCAATGGTGTTGCTAGTTTGGCTATTTTTTTATTGATTGCAGTTCTTATTTACTTTACACCTAATGCTGTTTTTACATAAGTTTTTGGTCAATATCGTTTAAAACGTATTGATCATGTAAAAACGGGATCAAGTGTAAATAACTATAAATTTCAACCCACGTATTCATGAAATTTAAAATGAGTTTGAAATGTATTTTCTATAAATTTTATGTACAAAATTCTCTTAAAATAGGTTACAAATACAATTTATAAGCCCAAGTCTTTTAATTTTAAACCTACTTTTTTGTGTAAAAATAGTCTAGGTGCATTTTCTTAAAAATATAATTTTTATTAAATTATTTGTTTTGACATTTAAAAAAAAAAGCAACAAAGTGTTAAAACAACACTACCCTTGTTAAATGTGCCTTGTTTAAAAATATTAAAATTTTATGAATGATCAAATACACGAAGCAGCGTTGCCGTTGTGACACTAAAATATCACTTTTGACACTTTATATGACCCTTTTTTTAATGTATCCCTTTTGACTCTTTTTGAAAAGAATTAAAGGTCCAAAATTTCTGACGAAAATATGTATGTTGTATATATAACGGGCCCGCCAAATAATTTTTTTTCTTTTTTTGAAAATGTTATAAAAAAAAACTACTGAATATAATCTCAAATTTCCTTTTTTAATTGAAAATACAATTCTTCCGGTTAATAATGGAAAACAATTTCATTCAAATAGCTGCCTCGGCTGGCCATGCAGTAGCCTGCACGATCGGTCCAACTTTTAAGCACATTATTGATTGTGTGCAGCTGTATGTCACCAATGGCTTCACGAATATTGTCCTTTAAAGCGTCAGTTGTCTCTAGCTTGTTGGCGCAACACTCATCTTTGACGGCACCCCACAAATAATAGTCCAACGGTGTCAAATCGCAGCTCCAAGGTGGCCAAACGACATCAGCTCTGCGGCTGATAATGCGATCTTCAAAAACAGGGCGCAAAACATCGAGTGTAGCTTCGGCTGTGTGGCACGTAGCGCCGTCCTGTTGAAACCAAATGTTGCTAATATCGCCATTGACTGTAACGGCCACTTCTTGCTCATTTTCGAAGAAAAATTGCCCAATTATGTCTTTGGACCAAAATCCGCACCAAACAGTGACTCGTCTTGGGTGTATCAGTTTTTCATTGTATACGTGCGGGTTTTCTGTGCCCCAAATGCGACAATTTTCCTTGTGTAGATACCCGCCAAGATCAAAATGAGGTTCATCTGAAAAGATGATTTTTTTTGTTTTTTTCATTCTGCAATATTACCACTATTTTCAAAGTAATGTCGCAATATTTCCCAGCGTTGTTCAAGAGTATACACAACCATATTCCTTCAGCGGAAGTGTTACCATTCACAAAATAGGCAGTAGTTGGAAAAAAACGTTAGATGGCGGACCCTTTACATAACATGCATGAGTTTTATAAACATATACATGAAATTGGCATTCAATATTATTATTACAAGTGACTTTTATGCAACTGTCATATTCTATGCATACCTATTTTTTTCATATAAAGTTTGAAAATTGTGTAAAATGAACTGCGATTGTGCCCTGATTTATGTATGTGTTTCGGTTTAAGTTTTGACAGCGAAAAGCTTTAATATATTTTTTTAGTAGATTTTCATTTAATTTTGTATTTCGAGTGCATCCATATACACATATGTTCATATTTGCAACAAAACAAATGTGAATGGACAAGTACGTATTACATTCCCAAATATCTAATTATATTAACTTATGTATAAAAATATATTTGTTTGTTTATATATAGATCACAAAGAATAGATGAGCAGCAGGCTTTATCAAGCAATATGGTAAACCATAAGAAAACTGCCTAACATATGTAATTGCGGGTATTAATATTTTATGTTGAAGAATTTTGGAGTAAAGTTGTTTTGAGCAATGAAAGTAGGAGTATTAGTCACCTGACATAAGTCCCACAGACAATTTATTTGATAAATTGTTTAACCTAGTACAAAAAAAGCGCAATTAAAAACAAACAAACATCCTAAAAGATGTCACAATAATTCAAGTGACTATGATAAAAAAAATTGTATTTAAATTTAATGATAAAACATGGCTATGTAAAATATAAATTAACAATGGGGATAATTAGTAAGCTAATACTGCAGAAGATGTATACTTTTCTGTGAGCAAAAATTGAATTAATTCTTTTTTTAAGCTTAAAGGATATGTTATGCAAAAGATAATATACTTTTGTTTTACTTTTCGCGTAGATTTACATTTCATCGTTTTGGAAAGCCCAAACCTTATAGTTCTATGTAAAATCCAGTTTTCTAGGGGATATGTATACTTTCCTGTGCGAATGTATATTCACATTTATATGAATTCGTTACATACATATATATTTACTTTGCCTCCTAGTAGTGCTTCCACTAAAAGAATATTTCAGAACTATCACTGACTAAAAATAAACGTAAAATATACGTTTGTGGATCCATGCTTTCCTCTCTCAATTTGCTCTAATTGGGCTGGAAAAATAGACTCCAAGTAAAGAATTAATTTAAAAAAATATAGAGAAAAAGTTTCTAAAGAGTGGTAAACATTATCAAGAGTTTTTGTAATTAAAAAAAAAAATACATAAAACTTCATAAGAACACGGACCGCAAAAAAAGTTTCGCGTCGAATATAACTCAAAACTTTTTAAATTCATATCCTCTCAAGCTGCTCAGTTACAGTTCGATCGTAGCATGTCATTAAGCTTTTAAATCAAGAACTCTGTGATGTCTTTCTTCGGAAACAGGAAGTCATAACACGTAAAGTTGATATCACGCAAAAGTTCATGAATCGAATCATTGAAATAGACTTGAACTTGGGGCGATAAGCGTAATACCGGACACTTACAGAAAAATCCAAAGACCTTTTGGAGAAGTACGAAAATAATTTAGTCAGAAAAACTTTGTTTACGGATGAAAAAAGTTGACCAAACCAAAGAAATATAATAAACGAAATGATAAGATGTAAGCACAGTAGTCTAGAGAAGTATTTGAGCTCACCATACGCGTCGATAAGGTAATCACGTTTACTATGAGGTCGCCGACTTTCATTTCTGTGTACAAGGGATCAAAACATCAGCTGAAGTTTACTAGAAATCCGTTATGAAAGCGGTTATGAAGCCACTTACTCGTAATCATTCCCCTTTCCAAAACCAACTGTAGATTTTACGACAGGATTTTGAGACTGCCCATAAGGCTAAAATGACTCAATCGCAACTCCCAAAAATTTGCCAACTGTGGTTCCTGATCTGGACCCTCTGTATTACAAATTGACCCTTTTAGTGGTTATGTTTTGCTACAAAATAAAGCCCAACATTAATTTTCGTAAAACTTCATTGGCTCGTGATGTGGGCAGATTTTATTATGGCTGACATGCGAACAATTATTGATCATTGGCCAGTGTTACTTAAGACAAGGTAATATAACGATTTAATAAATTATTATTTCTAGAAGTCTTAACGTATTTTGAGATCTCAACCTTAACAGAACTAGTAGTAAAAGCCACTGCCGACCATAGAAACAAGTGATTTTCAGTGGTATTTTAATAGTCGGCAGTAGAGCGCCGACTACTGACGCATTTAAAAATTTTTCGTTCCTATTGTATCGCTTAAGATTAGAGAAAAATATTTTTTTTTTCAGCTCTTTCACTTTTATAGCCATATTCCAACAGTTCTCTACCTTTAGAAAATATTTCCGATTGAAAATTGATTTTTTAAAAGTAATTATTGACATTACTAATTCGGTATTCCTACTAATTTTTTGTTAAGAAAACAAGCATTTTCGTAAAAATCGAAAGACAAACACTAATTAAACAAAAATACTGTCAAAATTACTTATCTAAGCTCAAATTGTTTTTAACATAGAAAGCTGAGAATATTTATAAATTTCATATAGCTCTACTTTAATACATAATTACTTTTATTCTTAGTTATTTAAGTATAAATACAAAAATTGCCGATGTTTCGCATATTCTTCTCTTTACTTTAATTCAAAAACATTTTATTCAAAAAATAAATCAGTTAAAACGTCTGAATGTGTTATAAAAATTGCATATTTGTTCAAAATTCTTAAACGCATTTCTACTTCAAATCTTTTGTAATTTTTAAACTTCCAGTTTTTACGAACAGGTTCGGTAAAATTTCTGATAAATATTTCCTCTGTGGTATGGTAGGTAAGATACCCGCCTACCAATCAAAAGATCTTCGGTTCAATACCAGGCCAGACCATCTGAAAAAAGAAAAAGTTTTTTCAACAGCGGTATCACCTCATAAAATTAGCTAATAACTCATTGAGTACTGAACAGCTCATTGCCTGAGAGAAGTCCCCGTGTTCCTTCATGGAATCTTATGAGAATTAATAATATATATATCTATGCATACATATATATATATAATGATTTCCCTTTTATAGCCAAGATATATTCAATTCAATATATTGATGATTGATGATAACAGTGTCTGGTAATTATTATATTATACGAGTATCTTGTATATGCTTAACATACATATGTATATACTTACCAATAGAATATTCACATCAATATTTTACTTAAAAAGTAAAAAAAAATATACACATACGCTGCAATTGTAGCCTTTTGATATTCAAAGAAGTTATTTAAAAGGTAACTAAATGAATTAATAAAAAAAATCAATAAAAATCGATTTAAATATGAATTCGATTTCAACTTCACTAGATTTAGGTTTACAGAACATGCCGTATGACTTATTTCATAGTGTATTTTGTATTCAAGCATAACGCAGCAAATTAAATGTCAAATATATAAATAATATAATGACACTGGTCTCGAATTTTGCACTTTTGTCAGACAAGCTTGGCACCCGGCGGCTAAGGTTTAAGATTGTACTCAGAATCCAGTGGTGCTATCCACTTTTTAAGGTTAGCTCTTGTTTTCGAGATATACCGTCACTTCGAAAGTGTTATCGTACAACATTTATTCACTTTCTCAAAGACGATTGAATAAATTTAAAACAACCGAAATTTCTCAATAAAATTATCTTTAAGGCTAAAACTTTTTTTAATATTTTATTAGTGAATCAGATATATCACTTATACGTACATACCTACGTAGTATGTAATGTGATTCCATTATTTTTTTTTTTGACAACAAAATTATATTTCTAAAAAACGGCTGAGCAGAAATCGCAAATTTCTTACATTGACGCATTAAAAAAGGAGCGAGCAAGAATCACGACAGCAAATGGTATAAAATTTTTACTTCTGAAATTGTATCTGCACAATTTATAGATAAATCTACACATTTGGCAATGCTGCATATAACACACATAAAGCTGCTTAGGTACGTAAAGTTCGATTGTGTTCGCTCAGAACGTAAGCAGATGAAACTGAACGAAACTCGACGACAAGTTTGTTAAGTACATTATAGTTATACACATTTGATTACGTGTACTCTCACAGTCGCTTAAGCTAGCCGACGCATATGAGCTTTTAAGCTAAGCCAACGGGTTGGTACATGACTGCTTCACTTTTAATCACACAACCCAAGCACATTGTTAGACTTGATTTCTTTTGATCGAAGCGCTAAGTTCATAAAACATTTTAATTACAATGTTTTCAAAATCATGTTTTAACAACGTTATAGAGTTTTTAAGCACATTCACCATTATCATCGTTGTCGTGTTGTATTATTTGTCGGAATTTTATGAAAAAAAAAATAAAAAATAAATATCTTGTAGTTTTTCTTTAAGATGGAACAAAAATGTCGAAATACGACAATTAGTACTTTTTATAGCTCCACAAATATTTCACAGGGTCTTTCAAAGAAAATAAACAAATAATGTACAATGTCATGGGCTGAAAAAGATTTCAATATAAAAACCAGTACAAACATCACATTCAGTACGTTTACGTACCAATTTACATGTTATGAAAAATCAGTACTAACAACAAAAATCACTACTTGCTCTGATAAAAACAATACGTCTGGCAACCCTACTTGTATGGGATATATCATCCCAAATCTCAGAATCCACCCACTTTTCGACTGATGATTTGTGTTGACCACGAATTTATTTGACCCAAATTTAGAGACACTGAAGGTAGGATCACCCGATTGTCGTAATGCACCAATAATTAGTGTTTTTATATGCCAATCGTGTGATTATACAATTTATTGGCTCATACGGCAACTCGGAATATTATTGCGTTTATTTATCCCAATAAAATGCAACCCTGGTGCGACAATCGTGTGAAAGCTTTATCGGCAATCTTGCACCAATGTAAATTCCAAAAATACACCAATATTTATTGTATTCTTGTGTGTCAATTGAGGAAGAAAATAATCACCGATTTTTATTTTTTAATTGATTTCTTTCTGAAAAACACGTGTTTATACGGTATTTATAATTGTCATCCCTTAAAATATGCATTTTTTTAATTTTTTATGTACGAGGGCGGATTGACATTCAAGCTACCTAGCGCTAGATGGCAGCACAAAGCCAAAAACATTTTCTTTCTTAGAAATTACGATCTGTCAAACGTCAGCTATTAAAATTTTAGCCAAATTCATTGATTAGTTTATTTGTTGTAGTCGTTTGAAGTAAGCAACTTTTGTGTTTCTTGGAAAATGGTAAAAAGTGAATTTCGTGTAGTGATTAAACACTATTATTTGAAAGGCAAAACGGTGAAAGAGACAAAAGAAAAGCTTAATAAACATTACGGCGAATCTGCTCCGTCAGATTATATGGTAAAATATTGGATTGCTGAATTTAAACAGGGCCGAACAAACACTGCAACAATACCATCAACAGGACGGCCAAAAGAGGTGGTTACTGAAGAAAATATCAAGAAAATCCTCGATATCGTTATGAATGATCGCCGGGTCAAAATACGTGAGATTGCTGAAATGGTAAACATATCTTATGAACGTGTGTTCAATATTTTGCATGAACATTTGCATATGAAAAAGCTATCGGCAAAATGGGTACCGCGTTTGCTCAGTGTTGAACAAAAACAAGTTCGGCAGATCACTTCACAGCGGTGTTTGGACATGGTAAAGCATAATCCTTCTGATTTTTGGCGTAAATTAATAACTGTTGATGAAACGTGTGTCCACCACTACACACCTGAAACCAAAAATCAATCAAAGCAATGTGTGGAAGCTGGTGGAAGTGCTCCGAAGAAGGCGAAGACAGCGAAATCGGCTGGCAAGGTTATGGCCACTGTATTTTGGGATGCACACGGAAAATTGCTCATCGATTATCTTGAAAAGGGATCCACAATCACAGGAGAGTATTATCGTGCATGATTGGATCAATTGGTTGATATAATCAAGGAAAAACGACCACATTTAAACAAGAAAAAAGTGCTCTTTCTTCAAGACAACGTACCTGTTCACACAGAATTAGATACGATGCTTAACTACGAGAAATCCACTTCGAATTGGTTGATCATCCAGCTTATAGTTCAGATTTAGCCCCTAGTGACTTTTTCCTGTTTCCAAACTTGAAAAAATGACTCGCAGGAAAAAGATTCATTTCAAACGAAGAAGTGATTACCGAAACTAATGCGTATTTTGAGGAGTTCCCAAAATCGTATTATTCAGATGAAAAAGTTGGAAAATCGTCTTACTAAGTGTATTGAGCTAAAAGGAGCCTATGTTGAGAAATGAATGGTTTTTGAAAAAAAATTTATTTTTCCTACTTAGGTAGCTTCAGTATAAATCCGCCCTCGTATATATAAATTGCATCACAAGCTTCCACCGTTTATTTTTTTCATTATTTTTACTTTTATTTTTATCAAGCGGACACCTGATAATCAAAGCCGATGCATTTTTTTTAGAGAACAAATCATCTCTACTTTAGAGAATTAAATATAATTTGTAATTATATTCCAATTTAAATAAACAAATATTTTAGTGAATTATTTTTTTTTAATTTATTGAAAAGTTTTTTCATATACACCATCAATGGCACTTCTTGTGAGCCAATCTCTGACCTACACACTTTTTTTGTATTTCTTTTTATTTATTTGCTTACTAAATGACCTCAATATAAATAAAAGACGACGCTACTTTCTTTTTTTCAAATGACGAACCATCTTGAACACCAAAAAAAAAAAAAAAAATTAATTTAATTTACCACAACAGGTGATTCATATAGTTGCCGTTAACTAGAAGAATCGTATGACAGCGTTGTGACAATTATTGTCAATGCATTGTTTCGCGCCATCTTGTGAAAATAAATTTTGTATAAAATAAGACAACCGTGTGAATACAGAATTTTTAATTGGTACAATTTTATTATTGTGCGCTAATTCGTCACAATAAAATTTGTATCAGATTGTTGTATTTGAGTCAATCGTGTGATCCCAGCTTTACTCTTACCGTTTTTATTGGCGTTAAAAAAAAAAAAAATCAGTAAAAGTAGGTAACGGATTCAGCACATCAAAATCATTATATTTCATATAATTTTATTTAAAGGCGTTTTTTGCTGCAGACCGATGTTATTTTTTTTTTCCCTTTATTGAATAACGCTAATTTACGGGCTTTTTGCTCTCAGTTTAAAACGTGCATGGGGCTAATTTAGGCTGTCTAACTTTAAATAAAATAGTGAACAAAATCTAGGACGTCAAACTATTGAGTTATTTATGAAAAATGAAAAAGTAAGAATAACATTAGTTTGTTTACACAAAAAAAAAAAAAAACTGATAATGTATACTATTCGTTTTTTTATATACATTTTTATTTGTTACTCTTATGAACACTCGAACAATAGGCACTTAAAATATACAGGTCCCAAAAACTAGCCAAAAGGATTTCAAATCTTAGTGAACCTTTCGCCGTGCTCGTCACTCATATTTCCAATGTTTCTGGAAAAAGACCAAATGGGAATATAAAAAATTAATATCGGGGGACATAATTACACCCATCTTTTTGAAATTGTTTATTAAAATAGCAAAAATATTCTCGCAATTTGGTGTTCTTTAATTTCTTAACAATTCTCTAACAACAAGTATTAAAAAAATCCAAAAAGCCCGTTTATCACCGGCCAAGGAATTCTCAAACTTTAAATAATTTAAAATTTTCTTAATTTGAAGACCCACAAATATTCCTAAACACGGAAAGATTCGAAAATACACCGCAGAAGTATCGGTTTTGTCTTCTCCAAAGTCTTCACAAAAAACGAATCTATCATAATACTGTGGCGTATACGTGGACAAACAAAACCCTTTATTTGATTTTGCGTGATTTTTAATGCTTTGATTTAGATTTAACTATATGTTTTTTTGCATAGTGAAATTAGTATAAGGTGGTGTTTAAGAACCAGTGGGGTTTTTTTTTCTCATAACGTAGCTATCAACAACTTTGTTTTTATTTTTGTTTTTGTTTATATTCATTTATGATACATAACTTTGGCTTCCTGTTTAACTGAGGTTATTATTATTATTTTAAGAATTTTTTATTATTATTTATAGTTTTTTAACAAAAAACTAAAATTTTTAGTGTCTATTTCAATGTTTTATTTATTTTTCTTCTTATTAATATTTTTTTTTACAATTTTGACAGCTGCTTTTTATTTCACCACGGTCTCTTTTTTGTGGTTTTTGTATTGTTGTAGGCTGCCACAACCTTATATAATTTCACCATGGAATCAATAGTTTTTGTATAGAGTTAGTGTATCGTTTTACGCGAATTCGGATTATCGTAGAACGAATTGATCGCATAAAATGGAGTCTGAGTGTTTTGTATTTTGTTAGGAATTTTCTACGTGAAATCTTTTTAACATGTAGGAAAAAATCGTATTTCTTTTAGCATACGTAGGTATTTAAATAAAAATCTACTTCTGATAGGTACTTCTATTTTAAATTGGCAAACGAAACGGATGTGTAAACACTTACATACATATATTGATGAAATACCGCATAATATTAAATAAAATATAAAACCTCTGAAAACACAATGATCTTATATTTTTGTTAATAGTCATATACATGCATATGTACATGATACAATTGTTTATTTTATTCTTTTAATTTTTTCTTCCACTAAAAAGTTCAGACGCCAACGACGTTTTTTGATTGAATCGCAACCTCAACAAGTGGCATTTATGTTATAGTAATATGAGTCAAGTTTTGCTTTTAAATCTTTTAAATAAAAGTATATAAAAAAATATTCTTACGAAAATAAACAAAAACATCAGTGCAATTAAAACTGTATTGTGTGATTCTAATCCATTGGTTTATGTCAAGGCTGTTAATGTGCCACCTTGGTAATGCCATGCATTATTTGAGTTGTTAAGAGTGTTACCAATTGCGTATTGAACGGTGTTACGTACCGATTTTACATTTGAATTAACGGAAATGAATCGAATGTTGTAGTAAGAACAATAATATTCGGAAGTAATGTCAATTGTATATAAAAGGCGACGTATTATTCATTAGTTAATTCAGTCATAGTTTTGCAGTCGTAAAGTAAAGTCGTATTATGGCTGATATAAGTGTGTTCGGTGACGAGCGCAAACGGGATTTGTACCGTCTGCCGAACGTAAAAGGCTAATGAGTCACAACTAGCCTTTGCAATGGAAGTCGAGAGGATGGTGCAGCTTACCTATTCGGCGGAAAATCACCGACTAGTAGATCATCTTCGTTAATGGCATACGAGATTCTGATGTTAAGCTAGTTGTATGTGCAACACAAAAGACAACCTTTGAGGATATTGTTGTGTTTGCACTAGCACAGGAGACTGCTCGCATGATATCAAAGCCACAAATACACAAGGTGCGTAATATGAAAGTTGTGTCAGAGAAGGAGAATGAGGAAGGAGGTGGCAAAGCGGCTTCTAGCTAAATAGAAGTCAATATTAGAATGTTTTAATTGTGGAAAAAGCACTCACTTCCAGAGAAACTGTAAAGAACCACGCAATAGGTCAAGATCCGTCTCACCATCTAGAAATAATAAATGGGCCAACTACCAGCAATCAACAAAAGAGTCCCCGTTAAATTAAAAGGAACCATCACTGAGGGGCAAAGGCTAGCTCCCAGAGACGAAGCCACACAGTTCCACAGGGCCCCATATCAGTGATTCAGAAAAATAACAGCGGCCTTAAGGAATGCGGGTACGTTAATGGCAGACAACATACCTTCACTATAGACACCGGTGCGACGCAGTCTATCATCAGACCAGATGTAATGAGCAGAGAGTGTGAGGTGTTCAGTAATATAAGACTACGAACAGCTACTGGGGAGTCTGCTACCGTCTACGGAAAAATAGAGGAGAAGGTGACTATATTTTTATTTTCATTGGTTTCATTGGTTCCAATTTTATGATAGTCCAACAGAAAAGCAGTTGGCGTAATGTAGATACACCTCTTGACGTGTGGTACCTGCCTCATCTGCACGCCAGAAGATTAGTTGCTGTCAATCTACAAACTCTATCTACTCAGACTGAATCATTGACATGGGCGCGTATGGAGGGATATAGTGAGGACAACCGCTTGTGGGTAGTAGAGCAAACAGAAATTAAGACGGACTTGTTATCAGCAAAGGCTTTCCTCAAATCCAACAAACAAGGAATAGAACCCAGTGAGATTGCTCAATCTATTAGGCCAAGAAAAAAATTTTGTTTTTGATCCGAGGTGGGCCAATATGCTCCAGTAGAAGCAGTTGTAAATAGTGAAAAATTGCCGGAAACTGCCAATATCTCAACCACGGACCAACAGTTATTTGACGAAAATGTAGAGAAATGGTTAGCAGGTCTAGCAGCTCCTTGACCTGCAAGTCAAGGTGGAACAGTTATAGCCAAACATGGAATTAATAGTGGTTAAGGAGCTGATCAATGAAATGGAGAAAAGTTGTGTAATTGAACCATTATCTAGTCCTTGGAGCTCACCTGTAGTTTTAGTTAACAAAAAGATGGCAGCACAAGATTCTGTGTAGACTACAGGAAGCTGAATGATGTCACTAAAAAGAATATTTACCTGCTACCAAGAATTGACGATACGTTCGACACGATAGCTGGAACGAAGTGGTTCTCTACACTAGGCTTACAAAGCTGGATAAGGAGAAAACTGCTTTCAGTGTGAATGGTGGCCTATGGCAGTTTTAAGTTATGCCATTTGGGATCTGCAATACGCCGGCCACATTAGATCGGCTTAGGGAGCGCGTACGAAAGGGACTCCATTGGAAGACTTTCCTGCTGTACCTCGATGACATAACAGTGATGGACAGAACTTTCGATGAGCTTCTAAAAACCTGGCAGAAGTTTTACAACGAATATCAATGGATGGACTAAATTTAAGTGTAAAGAAATGTGCATTGTTCCAAGTACAAGTAAAATATTTAGAGCATCTTGTTACAGCAGATGGAATTTCCACAAACGAAGATAAAATACGAGCAGTAAGGATTGGCGTCTTCCCCAGAATCTTCAGGAATTACGTAGCTTTGTGGGACTATACACATATTACAGACGTTTTGTGCCTAACTGATCTCACCGAAAAATCACAGGCGTATCATTGAGGTGAGAAAAGGCGTTCCAGACACTAAAAGATCTATAGTATGCTTCACCGGTTTTGACGTATCCAGTCTCAGGTGAAAAGCTCATACTAGACAGTGATGCCAGCGGATAGGATGGTGGTGTACTTTCACAGGTGGTCAATGGGACGGAGAAGATCGTAGGCTACTATAGTCGCACACTGACAAAGCCTGAAAACGAAACTATTGTGAGTCCTGACGTGAGCTACTAGCAGTATTGGTTTACATAAAACATTAGCACAGCATTTTTTGCTAATGGGTGATTATTCTGCACTGAGATGGCTGCTGCAATTTAAGAATCTTGAAGGACAGCTAGCACGTTGGATTGAGCGTCTCCAGACCTCAGCATTGAACACCGAAGAGACATAAAACACGGATATTCTGACGCTCTCTCACGCCGGCCTTGTCATTTGAAATGTAACCATAACGATTATGACAGCTAAGGAAGAGGATAAACGGCCTACCCGTAATGAAACCTCAGCAGATGGTTCTTTTACAAAATAGTAGTGGGCACAATGAGACAGTTTGAAGTTGATCAATGGGTACATATAGCGCCATTGGGAAAGTGCAGATGGAAAAACATCGTCCAAAATAATATTGGTGTCTTCCTCAAAAATGAAGGAAGTCTGAAATGAAGCCAGTGGAGGACATCTTTTGGTGACAAAGACTCTTGAAAAACTAAAACAACGATTTTTTTGCGTTGAATGTCAGCAAGCGGATTGGATAGCAAACTGGTACTTCCTAGTGTATTGCAGCTAAAGGAAGAAGCCAAGGTCAGCTGCAGCAATATAACGCACTTAGTACGCACTTTTCCTGTCAGTGACGCCGGAAATCGTTATGTTCTCGTCGTGATGAATTGTTTCAGCAAATGGCCTGAAGTGTATCTCATACCCAATCAGGAGGCGAATACGATTGTAAATTGGTTACGCCGATATGGGGTTCCCATACAGTTACATTTTGATTAGGGGAGAAATTTTGGGTCTGCTATATTAAAATAGGTTGAGATTATACGATATTAAAAAGACTCGAACTACGCCGCTTCACGTGCAGTCTAATGAAATGGTAGATCCATTTAATTGTACCCTAGACGAATAATTGCGAACAGTGGTGAGCGATCGAAGTGGTGAGCGATACGAGGTTTCTATTGACGGACCGATCAGGTTGTCACTATTCAACATCTAGATCACCTGCCAATTTTATTTTTAGGACTGAGCTAAAACTGCCTGGTGACTTAGAGTTTGGTGTTAAGCCAAATTAGCTAAAAAAAATGGAAGGTCTCAATGTACTTCACAAATTTATGCACATACGTATAGAAATGGTCAGCGATAGAATGAGAGCCAGATATGATTGTGCAGCAAATACTGAGGGCTTTCATGAGGGACAACTGGTTCTACTTTACAACCCACATCAGAAGAAAAGATTATCTCGGGAGATACAAACTAACTAGGATTGGCTTATGAAGTAGTCAAAATGTTATACGATGTGGTATACAGAATACAGAAAAACAAGAGCCCGCGATAAAAATGATAGTGGTACATCTAGAACGACTGGCGAGCTATTGGCAAAAAGATAATGGGCCTATTCGGGACGTACTGGCTTAAGTGGGTGGCAGTGTTAGGAAAATTAACAGTGACAAAAGAAAGATACACTAAATTGGTACAGTGGTACTCTCAGTCATAAACTTTATTATGGAATTTTCTGGTTTGTGTCAAGCCTCTTGTGTGTCTTTCACCGCCCTAATTGTCTGCTATTAAGATTGTTACCACTTGCATGTTAAACGGTATTGCCAGTTTGATTCCTTTTTGAGTATTATAATTTTATTACCTTTTGAATTTAACGTAAATAGAAATTTGTAGTAAATAAGTGTCGTAAATTGATGTATTAAGCAGATATTAAATAGGTTGGAGACTGTATAGTTATAATTTTATAAGCGGAAGTTAAATGAAAGACTATAAAGTAAAACATCAAAATCGCTGC